>JAYESA010000015.1:40309888-40602388 GCA_036927795.1 Iris macrosiphon | reverse complement strand
ATGACACTTGTGTCCCACTTAATTTTAGCCCCTTGTACTTCTAATTTATTTTAGAACACCAATTGTATTAATTTTTAATTAATTAAACCATAAACCCAACCTTGTGCAATTTTTTAATTGTTGGGCACTTTTATGTAAAAGTGCATTAAGGCGTCCATCCCGTTGGACACAACACATGGAGAAACCTATTTTCCCCTCATTTGAATTTTTTCATAATTTTTGGAAGTGTGTAATTCAACATCAACCTCCTTGAACCCATAGCCCTCCTTTATTTTGAACCAATGTAATCCGAGCCATTTATTTTGAATATAGAAAATCATAGCCCTGGGAATACCTATATGAGAACCCTTTTTCAAATGTTGACTAAGTCAAACTTTTCTAGGTCAAACCAAACCTCCCTTCCATATGTATATAATATTATTTTCCTTACTTTTCCCTTTTTTTATTTTCCTTTAAACCATAACTCCCAGCTCACTTCATCCCCATCCCTAAACCTGACCGGAGCACATCCCCGACGCCGGAGCAGACCGTCGGAGCTGGACGTCTCCTTCCTGCTCTCTCATCCGCCTCGCCGGAGCGGATCCTGACCCGCTGTGCCGACCGGATCTCGACCTGCTCTTCTCGCCTCCCATCATGCCGGAACAGAGCAGCGACCACCCGACTGCACCGAGCAACCCAAGCCGCTGCACTCCTCCACGATGTCTCGACCGTCCCTGAACTCGCCGGACCTCTCGCCTGAGAGGACTCGACCTCCCCTTCATCTCCTCTTCTCTCCTCCCTCGTCGACTCTCTACCATCGAACGCTGCCATCACCCGAGCCATCGTAGCCCGCCTGTCGACTCCCCGCTGAACGCCTGGACCACCGTGAACCTCGCCAACCCACTGACAGTCGACCCTGAGCCGAGCAACCCACTGCCATCTCCTCATCATCGACACCACCGTTTACATCTCCTCCCCCTCATCGTTCTTCCCTCGACGAACTCTACACCACTACCACCACTCTACATCGCCACCACCAGCCCCATCAACGAAGAGCAGCCCCCGACATCCTTGTCCTCCACCTCGCCTGAGCTGCCGAGCTCCGATCACCATCATCTTCATCATCATCATCACGATCACCTTCACCATTATCATCACCAACACCTTCACCCTAATCGTCATCATCACCATCGCCACCGGCGTCATCATCGTCATCGTCGATCCCGTGCATGCCCGCGCAGGTTCGTTCCTGCCCTCCTTTTCGCCATTTTATGTGATTGTGTGTATATGTATTCAAATGGGTAGTATGTACATATTAGTATTAGTATATGTATATGTTTAATATGAATATTGGTATATATATACATATATATATATATAAAGTATATGAACACAATTAGTATGTATGTATTAGTATATGTATTCCATTAGTATAGGCTTGACATGTATATAATTGGTATATCTATATCTATATATATATATATATATATATATATATATATATATATATATATATAGTACGTGAATTCAATTTGTGTATATACCTATATTATATATGTAATTAATTGGTATACATATACATATATATTATGAGTACTAATGATATATGCTAGATTAACAATATGTATATTTATATATGTACTAGGTGACCCGAGTGTAATTACGGATATCCCGTAGTTATATTGACCTGTGACCATGTAAATTATTAGAAGACTGCCTTATGTACACTGACGTACTGGCGAGACCCGTATCATTTTGACTGTCTATTTTGCATAGTAATTTCAGACGCGACATCCGCGCAATTAGATATGTACTTGACCCTAGTTGACCAGTGTCATCCCTAGCGTAGCCCTGAGTTCAGTGTATTATGACTGTATGTTAGTGTAATGTCTAATGCAATATTGTATTATTTAATGATGTCTATAGGACTGTTGGATTATTCAGACAAGACCTCAGAAATCAGACATTGTTATTGCCAACAACAGGCCCCCAGGCGAGTACATTCTCTGACAGTTTCCATTATGTTGACTATCTCTATAATTCTAGTTGTATAGCGTACATGACTCTAACACTGTTGGTTACACAAGTTGGCACTATTGATGATGACATTTGCTCCATTATTCCTTTATTCCCGTATTTCTATTTCCAGTATTTCTTATTGCCAGTATTCGTATCTATCTTGTATTTCTTTATACTATATTATAGTTTTTGTCAATATACATGGAAGTGCTGTTCGTGCTTGTACTTCGCTCCAATCATGACTGGATATTTTTTTTAGACTACGACTTAGAGGACTTGTTTCCAGCATACTTGGAGATATGGATGTTATTGATTGCAGTTTAGACTATTTATTGTTGTTAGACTTGTCTTGTATTTTATATATTTTCCTTGAGATCTTATCGTGCTCTAGTTTCTGTGATTGAGTATTCCGTATTATATTGTGATATTTGTGTCTCCTTATGGAGTTAGATATTCATGTCAGAGTGATTAGCTAGTATTGTGACATAGACAGAGTTCTACCGCTGATGCTGCGGCGTAGGCTGGACGTACCCACGCTCTCGTGCCCCAAATTTTGGGTGTGGATCGTGACACATTTTTAGTGGTGGCCCATGCAGGTCAGACTTGGCAAGTTGTGCGATATCGTGGTAGTGCGAGTCTTAGTTGTACTACTGCGTGCCTGCGATAGGATATAGTACATAAGATACTAGGATGAGAGAGGATACTCAATCACAAATTTTTGAGAGATTCCTGGGACGACCCTTGAGAATCTTATTATATTCTCCAATTTAAAATCTTTTCCCTTGTTTCCGTCCGTTCTCACTTGTTGCTATTGGATTTGATTCTTGTTGATCGGTTGTTAAATTAATTCTTGGTGTCGTCATTAAGTTTAATTTTATATCGAGGTAAATTTTACAGACTATAATTTACGGTATCATCTGATGACATGTGTTGATGAGGACAGTGAGAAAGGTAAAACTTCTACTTTGGTTATGGAGCCTAGAGTTTATCGCAGCCATATTAGCTGTCATGGCAGAAACGTAGGAACCTGACTTTGGATGTACATATCTTAGTTATAAAATTTAGAGTTTCTCGCAGCCATACCGGTTGGCGTGGCGAGTATTCTAGATGACGTGATTATAGAGTTGCATACCTTAGTTATGGAACCTATCGTTTATCGCAGCTATGCTTACTAGCGTGGCGAGGATTCTGAGTGTCATAATTTCGGACAGACGTGTATGATTATCAGGTTGTATCTTAAATTGGTTCTTAAAGTATCATCTCAATACTTATCCACTTCTGTTATTCTAGGACTTCGTTCCAATCATTTTATTTGCTAGCAGTAGAGATACCTTCAGTCCTTAGTCCAGTTCCTTATAGAGCTTCTTTCCATTAGGGTTCCTTGTTAGTAGGATAATTGGTGACTTGCAATTAGGTCTGTGTCTTGAGTATCAGTGTTGACTGTTGAGAGTGTGGCTTGTGAGTCTGTAAGTATTTCTTGGTTGGACATGTGAGCAGTAGGCATCAATCTAGAGTTAACCCATAGCGTAGTACCTCGTAGCAATAGTTCTATAAACATGTGTTATTATAGTTAGTATTGGTACTATTGGTAGAAGGAGGAGTAAAGAGTATCAGATAGTTCCAGGAGTTAGTATCAAGCCAGCATGCCAGTCCTGGATAGTCGTAAATTTATGTAGTTGGATGATCTATGTAAACAATTAAGTATCAAGGAATTTGTGTTAAAAATTAATGGAGCATGATATTCAATTTGATGGTTGATTACTTGGGTGTGTCAAGAGTAAAGGAATGTATACGCATAAAAGGTATTAATGAGTGTGCCATAGTAGGAGGATACCCATAAGTGGATAGGAGAGTGTGAGTGAATAAAAATATATTGTGCTAAGTAGTAAGACTTGTATTACAGATAAAAGAAGGGCCTCGATATATGATTTGATCTGAATGTACCGATATATGACTAATGATAGATATATCACCTGATATTGAGACAAGTGATATGTTGGAAGCAATAGGTGAAAGAGTGTCTAGAAATTATGTGCAGGATACACAGTGGGTGATAAGTATCAAAAAATAAAAGTTCATGAAAATGGAAACATGAGTATTAGAAAATTTCAATGGTGTGTCATGGGTTGAGAAATATCAAGATTGGTCATAGGAGATATGTAGTGTATCACTGATTAGTGTATCGGTCTGTAAAAGGTTAAGAGAAAATAAGTATACATCAATCGAGATATAGAACCATATGCCTGCCTTTGAGAGTGAAGTAAAGCATGTGTATTATAGAAGTTAATAACTAGTGCAAGTGATCGTAAGTTCAAGTGAGTGTGATGGGGTAATCCAATGATGAAGCTAGTGTTACTATATCAAGAGTGCTAGTGTTTATATATCGAGGATTAGTTGAGTAAGGTGCTAATAATAGTAAGTACTTCGTGTGATGATTATTAGATTGGTGTACCAGTTAATATAGATAGAAAATTACTGGAGAAAATACGTATGATGATAACTTTGATCATTGAAAGTAATAGTGCAAGTAATCCGGGCAGTGCAAAATTTTACTACACAGTTGAGGGTTATAGACAATTGGTGTATTTGTGTGCACCATGAGTGTTAGAGACTGTGAGTATGTATATGAATACTTAGATAGATGTGGATTTAAATTTATAATTTGAAGATTGAAAATAAATTAAGAATTTTTGAGGAGTTGAGATTTTATGATATTAAAATTTTTGAGGATTCAAATCCAATTCAATAAACATAGTCAAAGCTATAAAGATTTTTGGAAGTGATTAAAATTTTATTTCAATATTTCAATATTTGACTTTTAAGGAAAAAATATACATTTTATTTTAAATTTTTCGAGAAGTTAAATTTTGAGGATTTTATATTGAGAATAAAATTTTATGGTGGGTAAGAAATGTAAATTTGTATAAGAGTAGATGATGTGCATGTGTAAGGATCTATTGGCTTGAGAATGCCGGAGATGGCACTGCAAACTAACTTGGGTGTCCATCTATAGTTCATTAGAGGGAACAATACTTAGTGTATTGTGTTGCACTTGGCGTGCACTTGAGTGATAAGAACAAATAGTATAAATAATTGTAGTAGGAAAGAGAACTAGCAGTGGGTGTGCTTGTAGTAGAAACTGTGGTACCTAAAGGGATAGAGGTATCAAACTTGGATACATCATTAAACCATGGTTGTGTTAGCATGTCTGTTATATTCTTTATTTTTGTTCCTTCCCATCTATTTGATTGATTAATTAATTTTTTAGTACCATAGCTTGTATCAATGACTTTCTTGTTAGAATATAGTTAGTAGTACACCCTGACAGAGACTGCAGTACCTTAACAAAAGTGACCATAACCGTGCATGTTTTCTCTAGATTGCATGTTGTATGACTGTAGGTAGGATTTTTTATAGACTGATTATTGGGGATTTGACCGTAGTAAAGATTAATTAAGAGGTTATGATTTGACGAAGAGAGACAAGGTGCCTTAAATTTCGAGGATAAACATTAATTTAAATAAAGAGTTGAGAACTTAATATCACAGAATTGGCGATTTTGTTAAATTATTGTGTCACGCCCCAGTCCCAAAATACGTAGGACCGTGAAATACGTGACACGCCAGCTACGCATTCGACCAGACTCTGGTCTGACTCGAATACGTATAAGCTATATAATATAAAGGGCACTATCTAGATATTCCATAAATGTAAACCTTTATGTCTTAATCCATAATGTACAACAGTATACAAGAAAGATCTATATGTGCTAAAGTCGGCCGCCCAATAACACACAAACTCGAATAGACTCGAGAAGAGATGAGTCTACAAAAACTAGGCTACAACAGCAGATGAATAATCAATAAGAATAAAGTAACCATAATGCCGGTAGAAATGATATGAGTACCTGGTACAATGCCCGCAAGACGTGCAACTCCATCAGCAACTCCAATGCTTCGTAATCGTCTATGCTGCAAAACTGGCAGGGGACCAGGTCCTCAGAGGAACGTAACAAGGTACAAAAATACAGCATGCTAAGTATAATAGAAAGTACAAGTGCAACGACAGGATAATCTATCATAACCAAACAAGTGAGGCACAGTTTAAAGACAATATTCGACGCATGGGCTGTCCAAAATAAAATCGTAGCTCCGGACACGAAAACACACGGGACGTACCACAGCTCCGGGCAAAGAGTCACACGGGTGATACAACTACAGTAGATACAGGATCACTACAGATACAATATATATATATATATATAAGCGCGTGCAGAGGAACCCAAATGTCTAGTAACTGTCTTTCCCTTTTCAAGCGGTCAACGATGGTGCGCTGAACCTGAACCTCTATCTAGCAGTCTCTTCGCGCAAAAATACTATCAACAAACGCGACCCTAAGGTCGTCCCAGTCTCCAGTCATGATATCAGTATCAGGATACAGGAAATCTGGCACGCTATCAGTGTATGAATATGTCATGGGATGACGATATACTCAAGTACGTACATCGAGGTGTTATAAACTTCTAACATTCGTTATATGACGTTACGACGAACGTCTGCACCCGGTTGTGATCCGGACGCGAAGTATCGATTGTAAACAAATACGCACATAATGTATATAATGAAACAATAAATATCTGTAACTGAAATATAGGGTGGCAAGGTACACTTGCCTGCGTCCGGCTGTGATGACGGGGATCCGGTACAACGTCCAAGTCTGTGGGTCCCGTAGTACGTAGAGAAGAGGTACACACTAAATCAATAAACTATCATGTGGCAAACAGGGATGTGACACACGTCTAAACATATGCTCAGACTCAGCTATAACTCACAGGGATACGACGCTAGAGGGTTGACCAAGGTTGACTAAGGGTATGTTACATCTAATCCAATTAATCACTTGTATAACATCATCAGACAAATCCTCGATCTCACTATTCATCACGTTATTTATCAGCAGTTCAAGCCATGATCAAACCTCAGACTTCATTCCGGTGTTCACAGACGCTATCATGCATGTTTAAATATCATCCTCGAAATAAATAATTAATAATTATCTAATCCCTTGATTTATAAATATAGTCCATAAATCATTTGAACACCGCTTTCCAATAGCCACTCCTTAATTAAATTCATCATAAAAATAGCTCTCAATATTACCCAATACTTTTCGCGACAACATTCTACGATACTTAACTTTGCTCATCCTTATTTTTCAATATTTTAATATCCTCAGCACCATTCTATTATAATTAAATCTACTCATCAACGACAACCAATTGCATAAAATAAATAAATAACTCCCAAAGTCTCGTATGACATTTATATTTATCATTTTAACCATCAAGCAGATATTCTGTCCCATCAAACTATAAAATTCCTTGCATTCACTTACCCTCAATTTCATGTAATAACCCTAAAATCTCTACTTAACATTTAACTATAAATTTCCTATTATTCTTAAGAAATAAAATCCTAAAATCTCACATGCAAATATAAAATCTAAACTCAAAATATAACCATCAATTAATACTAAACTAACATAACAAAACATAACACAAAGAGAGGGGAAGTGCTCACCTTGGCTGTGGCACGGTGGCACGCCGGGATGGTTGCCCGGAGTGAGGTCGACAACGAGGTGGGGGAGGTGTTGGTTGACGGAATATGTGGAGAACGGAAGGTCCTCGGCATTGCCTTCGATATTGGTACACTCTTTGAGCGCCTCCTTCTGCCGGGCCTTCTCGAGCTGGTATGGCAACTGGTCGAGGATGGTGACGTTCTTGGGTTCCACGTGCTAGACGATCCCGAGAGTTGTGAACCCGGTCCTCCTGCTTGTGTTGGATGAACCTGGGCTGGGACGCCGGCCGGGACGAGGATGGGCTGCACCTTGCCGGCGTGAAGCTCCTCCTGGCGGCGAGTGGGACGAAACCCAGCCTGGAAATGGGCTTCCTTCCATGGAGCTGGGGGAAGCTGAGGAAGGAGACCCTCGCCTGAGGGAGGGTCTCGGATCCGGCCAGCATCGAGGAGACCATGGTCGACGATGGGATGATCCTGAGAGAAGCAGAGTTAGGGCTCCAAAACCTGGATCTTGGCGTCGTGGGTGGCGATGAGGACCTCGGACCTGCCGTCTCCGTTGAGGTCGACGACGAAAGGGGGAGGAAGGCGCTCGGCCTCGCACTTGATCGGGGTCTCATCGGTCAGGTGGAACCACGCCTCCTCCAACGATAAATTGCCACCGTGATGGAGGGAGTAGAAGATGGCGAAGGCGGAGAGGAGTTCAACTGGAGGCCGGGGTCAGGTTGCGGGCTTACCGTGGGGTGGTCGTGAGAAAGCTCGACCAGAGTAGACCGGTTCGACAGCAGCTCATGGGGAAGCTCGACGTGGAGGAGGAGTCGAGTCAGGTGGTCAGGTTGCGGGAATGGTGGTGGTGTGATCAGATAAGCTCGCTGGAGATTCGTCGAGGTGAGTCAGGCGCTTCGAGGGGGGAGGCGACCAGTTTGGGCAGCGGGAATGCGGTGAAGGCGGGAAGTGGGGAAGATCTGGCCGGAGAGGGAGCTACTGTCGGCTGCGGGGAGGAGGTGCGGCCGGAGTGGCTTGGCACAGTCGAATGGCCGGGGATGGCTCGGTCGGGGATGGGTGGTTCTTCCAAGAAGAAGAAGAAGAAGGAAGGAAGAAAATAGGATTTGGTTTTTAAATGGAGAAGAGGGAGGAGAGAGAGAGGAGGTGGGGGTTTCTCTAGGCATGGGGATTAGGGCCTGCATTGGGAAGAGGGGAGAAAGAGACATTATATAGGGAAGTGTGGGTAGAATGGATGGTGGGGATTGGCCTAATTCAAATGGGTGGTGGTGATTGCACATGAAGAAAATGTTTTCTTCATCCAAAAGAGAGGAAGGAGGGATGTTGACCGGTCAAGGAAGAGGGGTGGCCTCTTCATTTGGCTTTGACCAATGAGGGTGTGGCACCTGTCACAACATTTGTAATTTAGTCCCTTAAGTTTGGGTATTTGCACAAACACATGAAATAATAGAAAAATTATGGGAGAATTGGTGTTTGGTATTTTGTAGGGTGAGGGGGTGTTGTGTATTTTGCATAGGCTTAATTAAATGGCCATTGGAATTAAATTGGAATTTAAAATAGGATTAGTCAAAGTTGGTATCCCCAATTTAATTAGAATAAAATATCATATGCTCTTAAATTAAATGGGGACACATGGGACCTCAATTGGGAGTGACACAAAGGTCATGAATGGTGTAAGCCTGGTGTCAATCTTGGACCCTTTAATTGGTCCGGCTCAACGGTTTGAGTTGGTGTCTCAAAATTGATGACAGCGACACCGGTGCGCGATACGAGATTTAAATAAGGATTTCGGTTACGGAAAATTGTACAATTAATTTAGAGCACAAGAAAATAGGATTTTGAGTGGCGGAAAAGTCCAACGCCTAAATTGGCGTGTCAAGACAAAAGTGCAACAATCTGTTAGAATTTATGGGCTGATGTTGGGCTCCGAATAATTCAACAACGGTAGTGTGCGCCGAGGGTTTAATTAAAATATATCAGACTACTGCAACCTTACTCTAAACCTCAATCAACTACTGCTATACCAAAATTTTCCATCCCATACCAGACTATCTATAAAAATAATTGAGGGGGTTTACACATTGATTTTATGAAGATTATGATGTGATTGAATTTGTCATTAAAATTTAAGGAATTTAAGAAGATTATCATTATATTTATTTGACTGTAAGATATAAATTTAAATTTATAATTGAAGGTGATATTTAAAGATTTCATAAGTATTACATTGTTAAGTATTGTGTGGAAAAATAATTGAGAAATAAAATCATAAATGGATTGGTGTTTGAACTCAAATTTTTGGGATAAGGATTTAAATTTTATAAACACGCATCGATTGGACTTAAATTAGAGGAGTAAGATGATTAATGGATTAGTGTTTGAAATTCAAACTTTTCGGATGAGATTTTTTAATATGCATTGATTGGATTTCAATTAGAGGATTGAATATTAAAATTTTGAATTCAGTTTTGGAGAAGATTGTGATAAGAATGGAATTTGATTTCAAATTTAAAGATTTTCCAGAATATAATATTTATAGAATTTTGAAGATTGTGAAATAACAATATGGATTTACTTCATGATTATATGGTTTGATGAATTTAAATTTTGATGGAAAATAAACAAATAAATACAACTATTAAGGATAGACTTGTCACTACCACATCTTAAAAATAGGGATATTTTTGTCATTTTATATATTATAAGTATTGTGTGTA
Organism: Iris macrosiphon; assembly: GCA_036927795.1. Classification (NCBI taxonomy): domain Eukaryota; kingdom Viridiplantae; phylum Streptophyta; class Magnoliopsida; order Asparagales; family Iridaceae; genus Iris; species Iris macrosiphon. The sequence continues at coordinate 40,592,097 of JAYESA010000015.1, read as the reverse complement.
TTTAATTTAAATAATTGCATGATATGTGTATTTATATATATATTATTGTATAGTGTTCATTAATGTTTGAGTTAGTAGACTAGGCCTAGAAGCCCACTAGTTGAACCTCTGACCAGATTATAGAGTTATGATTTTAAATTATATTATTCGGGAGAAAATGTTGAGGATTATAATTAATTACCATGATTTTATTTAATTATTGTGCCTTACCGTTGCTTCGATATTTGGAGCGCTACCCTAGCCTTTACCTTCCAATAAATTCTATAACATTGTCCTAGACGTGCCCGACTTCCATTCTGACCCTTGTGTAACTTATTACTATGTCTTAATGTGCTTCATTTTTGTCACGCCCCAGTCCCAAAATGCCAAGGGACTGAGCACGTGAGCAATGGCCAGCAGCACGCACCGATGGACAACCCAATTTAATGGATCCATCAGGGCATGCTTAAGCTGTAGTCTATCAGTAATATGTTACAAGTCTCAGGTATTTCTAATCTCATCCACAGAACAATACAGATTAATGCCAGAAATATTGTAATAGAAATAAATAAGCAATATTAAATAAGGTTATCTTGGAAAACAAATCCGAGAATTATTCTGTTACATTTAAGAAGAAAGACAGAAAATAAAATACTGAAAAGGAAATACTGTGTAGATGAAGCCGGGCTCAGGAGAAATCTTCAGCCACTATCTCATCCTCTGTTCCTGGTTCTGCTCCAAGGAGTGCTCCTGTACCGTACACCTCTGGGTAGTACTCTTCAGCTGTACCTGGGGACATAATCCGGATCCAGGTCCTCAGGGGACAGCAAGGTATAGAAAATACAAGCCAAAATAAATACAGTGCAGCAGATAATTAAATAAGAGGGTAAGCTATGTAACTATCTAAGTGATATGCAATATGAGAGCAGCACTAGAACTCAGGCTAAAGCCACTACAAGATTTGTGTCGGGGAGCCGGTAGCGGCAATAACTATGAATTATACTCTGAAATATACTATGTTTTATATATATAATATCAGCCTGTAGTCTGTGTATCTCTCCCCACCCAATGTAATCCCACGTCTCATGTCCACGATGCCTCATATCCATGTCACGCACGATTATAACTAATGCAGCAAGTCTGATAGCTATGAATCAAATGTCTAAGAATGTAAAGTCTATGTCATAAAACATACATCCTATACAGAATTACCTTGAATGTCTCAGGAAGACTCTGTCTCATGAAATAGTGTCAAGTGTCCTGGGTTCTGGTGTACTTGATAAAACAAGTACGAGCATTATCGGGTCTCGATATCCATGCCTATGTGACGTTACACAACTCCGCGTACGGAGTTGGCATCCGACTATAATCGGACACTAAGCACGTCACCCGTTTCCTAGGTTAAGCAGTTAAAACAAGTTTACATTTAATTCCACAAGAAATTAAGTAAAATACTATGTCAATAATTACTGAGAATTGGCAAGCTTTACTTGCCCACTAATGCATAATTAAGTCCAGAAAATAATTAGCAAGCTGCAGGGTTTGGCAAGGTACACTTGCCTGTGGTTCCGGCTATGTTTGCAGTTCTGACTTCGACGGGAATTGCAGACGGTACTCCGGTTGCTGAAACAAATATCACCATCAGATCCAGAAAATATCAATCAGCTAGAAACCCCTGTCCTTGGGTCCAATTTGGAGACAAGGGCAGAAACGGCAGTTTCGGGCCAAAACGGGGTCCACAAGTGGGTCCGCTTTGCACCGAAAAGCGCGTCCGGGTCAAAGGTCTCCAAATTCACCAAACTTAGTGTCAACAGGTCAGAAATGCTGATACGAACCCAACGGAACTTTCAGAATTGAATTCTGATGAGCCGTTCACAAAATCGCCCGTCGAGCGGGGCCTATGGGGCCCACGACACGCGATTTCGTCAACGTTCTCAGAATCGAACCAAACTTGACCCACAGGACCAGCGTATCGCTATGAGTCCGATGGCGCAAGTTTTGTCTCGATCCGACATGTGTACACAAAGTTAGGATAAATTACAGAAAAGTCGGGTATGGGGCGATGTCCGTGGATACGCGTTGATTTCGGTGTGCACGCACACCCGAATCAGCTTTTGCGAAATCCCGCACGTCCGTATCGACGAGGCACACGTATCTGTGAAGACCGCGCGCGACCAAGTCGTTCCGTTTGGCGGGGCGTACTCAGTTTCGGGGTGAAACAGGGTCTGGTTTTTCCTGTTTTTGGATCGCGGTGTGCGATCACCACAGGACGCGATACCCCGAACAGTTTGTCCGAACACCGAGAGGGCAACGCAATTTGCGGAATCGAAAACGGAGCTACGAGCAAAAAGTTACACGTACCTGAAGGGGACCCGAAAATCAGGGTCAAACCGTGTCCGACTCGTGTCGGACACGCGGATCGAATTAGGGTTAGGGTTAGGGCTTTTTCGCCGGAGGCTCAGGGCGGAGGGCGGCCCGGGCAGCGTCGTCGGACTCGAGGCACGCGGCGGAGGGAGGCGCGGTGGCTTGGGGACTCGCCGACGGCGGCTGCGCGGGGAACAGCTGCTGCTGCGGCCGGCTGCGTCAACGAGGGGAGGAGGAAGAAGGAGGAGGTGGCCGGGGGAGAGTGCAGCGGTGGAGGCGAGGCGGAGAGCGACTGCTGGCAGGGTGGCGGCGCGGCTGGGGGCACGGCGGCGTGCGGCGGAGGGGTTCGTCTAGGGGGCTAGGGTGATGGAGGGGAAGACCGGAGGGGGGGTTTTAAAGGCCGGGGAGGGGCTGGGGATGGCCGGAAATGGCGGAGAGGTGGCGGAGAAGGTGGGGATCGTGGTGAGGTGGCCGGGCGGTGCGGAGCGGAGCGGCCGAAGCGGCGCCGGACGCGGGCACGGGGAGAAGTCGTGGGGGAGAGAGGAGGGGATGGGTCGAGTTTGCGGGTCGGGCGGCGGCGGATCCGACCCGACCCGCTGGGCAGGGTCTGGGCCGGGTTGGGGCTGGGCCCGGTGGGCCGGGTCCAGCGGGCCGCGGGCTGGGCTAGGCTGGGTTTAGGAAAATAAAAAGAAAATAATAATTATAATAATAATTAAAATCAGTAATTAATTAATAACTAAATAATTAATTAAATAAATACTTTTTAGACATTTAAAAATAGGTCCGGGGTCCGATAAATTTCAGAAAAATTGTCCTAAGTCCAGTTTTTCATTTTACATCCAAAAATATTATTTTTATAATATTTTAATACTATTTATTATCATTTAAAAATCATTGAATAATTCAAACCCTGTTTTTAAATTACAGAAAAATTCCAGAAAATTCTAGAAAATTGTGAAAAATCCAGTTTTTAAAATTTTGAAAAATCAGGGGGTTTACAATCTACCTCCCTTAAGAGGATTGCGTCCTCGCAATCAAAGAATAACCGGTCAACAGAGATGACGCGGTCGCCAACATCGTTTGAAAACACATCACAAGAGACTTCAGGGAAATACCGTTTCCCTAAAAATTGAAAGTTTACACTTTCCAGGAAAATCTAGTTAAAGCAAAAAATCTATAACTTTTATAAAAACCAGGTTGTTATTAACAAGTTGCAAATTCCTAGGTTGGGGCTGAGGTCACAAACCAACGGACACGAACTACAACAAGACTAGAAACGGAAAACTACGAATCACTTACTCGCATCGGCTTCCTGCACAGTCATCGCGTAAGCTTGCCCTCGTCCTTGAGGTAGATTCCTCTGCTGCTGCTGGGCTTGCTGGAAGAGTGTCGCCTGAGGTGCCAGAGGTGGCCTCGGTGCTGGCAAAGCTGGTTGGTTTGCCCTTAGTACTCCATCTCGATGCTGGGGACAGTCCTTGGCTATGTGTTGATTGGTGCCACAAATCAGACACAATCCCAACTTGCGTCTGCAGTCCTTCTCGACATGGCCTATCTTGCCGCAGTAGTGACAGGTAGGAAGGGTCTGCGAAGCTATCCTCGGTGGCTGGTGCGTGTGAGATCTCTTTGCAGATTCTCCTGGTGATGTTCTGTCTAGTGCTGAGGTGATTGGCCGCTTGTGGCGAGACTCCCTCCTGGTGACGTGTTCCAGGCGTCGGGCTGCAGCAAGAACATCTGAGTAGGATGTAGGTGCGACAGATCCGATGAGTCTCTGTAGCTCAAAGTTCAGTCCGTCGAAGAACTTCTCGGCCTTCTCTTCCTCTGTCGGGATCAGGGTTGGGGCGAAGCGGCTCAGACGAATGAATTCTGCGTTGTACTCTTCCACCGTCATAGAGTCCTGAGTGAGGCGATTGAATTTGTCCCACAGTTCGGATCGTACAATAGCCGGAATATACATCTCTTGAAAGAGCCTGGAAAACTTTTCCCAAGTGACTCGGTCTGGTCCGAGTCGCGTCTCCTCGGATAGCTACTAGTGATGGGCATTGTCCGTCAATTGCATTCGGACGGCCGTCATCCAGCGTTCCCGTGGAAGCTCAGCTACTTCAAGTTGATGCCGAATGTTGGTGAGCCACTCATGAACTTCTGTGGGCTCCTCCTTTCCAAAAAAAGTGCGGGGCTTCAGTTGGCGGAAGTCAGTGATTGAGCCTGTAGTTGGCCGTCGAGCTGGTAGGTTGGCCTATCCCAGTGCAGTTACGATGCTGTCGCTTAAGAAATTGCTTCGCGACGCTGAACCTCGTGTTGGACTTGTTGCTGAGCTTGCATCATCGCATAGATTATTTAAAATATCAGCTGCCCGTCAATTGGCTGTCCTGGTGGGAACACGGGCATTGGTGGGACGTACTGCGGCGGAGATGGGATGTCATCGCGCCGGAATCGGGAGGTAGGTTGACCTGCCGGCTGGCTCTGTTGAGTTGTTGGAACTCCTCCGATTGGTATCGCTTCGTCGTCGTAGGTGACACCTGTAGCTGGTGGTGTCCCGGCGGGAGTCTCGTTGCATTCTTGTGGGTCCATTTTCTTGTATCCAAAATAACCAATAAGAGGCGCACAGGAATCAAGGCAAGATGCAAGTTCAAATTAGTTCGAATACGATACAGATATCAAAAATGAGTCAAGCAAGTGGATGAGATCCTAAAATTTATCCTATCTTATTGCAGGCCTGTTCGGTCCCTGAGTTGAAATCGAACAATTTAGTCGTTGACCTGTATGGGCCACCACAAAAACTATGTCATGCCCCAGTCCCAAAATGCCAAGGGACTGAGCACGTGAGCAATGGCCAGCAGCACGCACCGATGGACAACCCAATTTAATGGATCCATCAGGGCATGCTTAAGCTGTAGTCTATCAGTAATATGTTACAAGTCTCAGGTATTTCTAATCTCATCCACAGAACAATACAGATTAATGCCAAAAATATTGTAATGGAAATAAATAAGCAATATTAAATAAGGTTATCTCGGGAAACAAATCCGAGAATTATTCTGTTACATTTAAGAAGAAAGACAGGAAATAAAATACTGAAAAGGAAATACTGTGTAGATGAAGCCGGGCTCAGGAGAAATCTTCGGCCACTATCTCGTCCTCTGTTCCTGGTTCTGATCCAAGGAGTGCTCCTGTACCGTACACCTCTGGGTAGTACTCTTCAGCTGTACCTGGGGACATAATCCGGATCCAGGTCCTTAGGGGACAGCAAGGTACAGAAAATACAAGCCAAAATAAATACAGTGCAGCAGATAATTAAACAAGAGGGTAAGCTATGTAACCATCTAAGTGATATGCAATATGAGAGCAGCACTAGAACTCAGGCTGAAGCCACTATAAGCTCTGTGTCGGGGAGCCGGTAGCGGCAATAACTATGAATTATACTCTGAAATATACTATGTTTTATATATATAATATCAGCCTGTAGTCTGTGTGTCTCTCCCCACCCAATGTAATTCCACGTCTCATGTCCACGATGCCTCATGTCCATGTCACGCACGATTATAACTAATGCAGCAAGTCTGATAGCTATGAATCAAATGTCTAAGAATGTAAAATCTATGTCATAAAACATGCATCCTATACAGAATCACCTTGAATGTCTCAGGAAGACTCTGTCTCATGAAATAGTGTCAAGTGTCCTGGGTTCTGTTGTACTTGATAAGACAAGTACGAGCATTATCGGGTCTCGATATCCATGCCTATGTGACGTTACACAACTCCGCGTACGGAGTTGGCATCCGACTATAATCGGACACTAAGCACGTCACCCGTTTCCTAGGTTAAGCAGTTAAAACAAGTTTACATTTAATTCCACAAGAAATTAAGTAAAATACTATGTCAATAATTACTGAGAATTGGCAAGCTTTACTTGCCCACTAATGCATAATTAAGTCCAGAAAATAATTAGCAAGCTGCAGGGTTTGGCAAGGTACACTTGCCTGTGGTTCCGGCTATGTTTGCAGTTCTGACTTCTGCGAGAATTGCAGGCGGTACTCCGGTTGCTAAAACAAACATCACCATCAGATCCAGAAAATATCAATCAGCTAGAAACGCCTGTCCTTGGGTCCAATTTGGAGACAAGGGCAGAAACGGCAGTTTCGGGCCAAAACGGGGTCCACAAGTGGGTCCGCTTTGCATCGAAAAGCGCGTCCGAGTCAAAGGTCTCCAAATTCACCAAACTTAGTGTCAACAGGTCAGAAACACTGATACGAACCCAACAAAACTTTCAGAATTGAATTCCGATGAGCCGTTCACAAAATCGCCCGTCGAGCGGGGCCTGTGGGGCCCACGACACGCGATTTCGTCAACATTCTCAGAATCGAACCAAACTTGACCCACAGGACCAGCGTATTGCTACGAGTCCGATGGCGCAAGTTTCGTCTCGATCCGACGTGTGTACACAAAGTTAGGGTAAATTACAGAAAAGTCGGATATGGGGCGATGTTCGCGGATACGCGTTGATTCCGGTGTGCACGCACACCCGAATCAGCTTCTGCGAAATCCCGCACGTCCGTATCGACGAGGCGCACGTATCTGTGAAGACCGCGCGCGACCAAGTCGTTCTGTTTGGCGGGGCGTACTCAGTTCCGGGGTAAAACAGGGTCTGGTTTTTCCTGTTTTTGGATCGCGGTGTACGATCACCACAGGACGCGATGCCCCGAACAGTTTGTCCGGACACCGAGAGGGTCATACAGGCTTCGCAAATGGAGCTACGAGCAAAAAGTTACACGTACCTGAAGGGGACCCGAAAATCAGGGTCAAACCGTGTCCGACTCGTGTCGGACACGCGGATCGAATTAGGGTTAGGGTTAGGGCTTTTCCGCCGGAGGCTCAGGGCCGAGGGCGGCCGGGGCAGCATCGTCGGACTCGGGGCACGCGGCGGAGGGAGGCGCGGCGGCTTGGGGACTCGTCGGCGGCGGCGGCGCAGGGAACAGCTGCTGCTGCGGCCGGCTGCGTCGACGAGGGGAGGAGGAAGAAGGAGGAGGTGGCCGGGGGAGAGTGCAGCGGTGGAGGCGAGGCGGAGAGCGGCTGCTGGCAGGGTGGCGGCGCGGCTGGGGGCACGGCGGCGTGCGGCAGAGGGGTTCGTCGAGGGGGATAGGGTGATGGAGGGGAAGACCGGAGGGGGGGTTTTAAAGGCCGGGGAGGGGCTGGGGATGGCCGGAAATGGCGGAGAGGTGGCGGAGAAAGCGGGGATCGTGGTGAGGTGGCCGGGCGGTGCGGAGCGGAGCGGCGCCGGACGTGGACACGGGGAGAAGTCGTGGGGGAGAGAGGAGGGGATGGGTCGGGTTTGCGGGTCGGGCGGCGGCGGATCCGACCCGACCCGCTGGGCAGGGTCTGGGCCGTGTTGGGGCTGGGCCCGGTGGGCCGGGTCCAGCGGGCCGCGGGATGGGCTGGGCTGGGTTTAGGAAAATAAAAAGAAAACAATAATTATAATAATAATTAAAATCAGTAATTAATTAATAACTAAATAATTAATTAAATAAATACTTTTTAGATATTTAAAAATAGGTCCGGGGTCCGATAAATTCCAGAAAAATTGTCCTAAGTCCAGTTTTTCATTTTACATCCAAAAATATTATTTTCATAATATTTTAATACTATTTATTATCATTTAAAAATAACTGAATAATTCAAACCCTGTTTTTAAATTACAGAAAATTCCAAAAAATTGTGAAAAATCCAGTTTTTAAAATTTTGAAAAATCAGGGGGTTTACAATTTTAGTCACACAACATTCGTCACAAACGACTATATTTATTTCTATACAAATCAAACCTTGTATCCTTGTGTCTTCCAATCGAAATTGGAGACACAATCTCGACCCATTTTGAGCAACCCAAATTTGGGTAATATTCTATTCTGAGTCTACTTCATTCATGACACTTGTGTCCCACTTAATTTTAGGTCCTTGTACTTCTAATTTATTTTAGAACACCAATTGTATTAATTTTTAATTAATTAAACCATAAACCCAATCTTGTACAATTTTCTAATTGTTGGGCACTTTTATGCAAAAGTGCATTAAGGTGTCTATCCCGTTGGATACAACACATGGAGAAACCCATTTCTCCCTCATGTGAATTTTTCTATAATTTTTGGGAGTTTGTAATTCAACATCAACCTCCTTGAACCCATAGCCCTCCTTTATTTTGAACCAATTTAATTAGAGCCATTCATTTTGAATCTAGGAAATCATAGCCCTTGGAATACCAATATGAGAACCCCTTTTCAAATGTTGACTAAGTCAAACTTTTCTAGGTCAAACCAAACCCCCCTTCCATGTGTATATAATATCCTTTTCCTTACCTTTTCCTTTTTCTATTTTCCTTTAAACCATAACTCCCGCTGAACGCCTGGACCACCGTGAACCTCGCCAACCCGCTGACAGACGACCCTGAGCCGAGCAACCAGCTGCCATCTTCTCCTCCTTGACACCACTGTTCACATCTCCTCCCCCTCGCCGTTCTTACCTCAATGAACTCTACACCACCACCACCACTCTATATCTCTACCACCAGCCCCATCAACGAAGAGCAGCCCTCGACGTCCCTGTCCTCCACCTCGCCTGAGCTGCCGAGCTCCGATCACCATCATCTTTATCATCATCATCACGATCACCTTCACCATCATCTTTACCATTATCATCACCAACACCTTCACCCTAATTGTCATCATCACCATCGCCACCGTCGTCATCATCGTCCTCGTCGATCTCGTGCACGCCCGCGCAGGTTCGTTCCTGCCCTCCTTTTCGTCATTTTATGTGATTGTGTGTATATGTATTCAAATGGGTAGTATGTATGTATGTACGTATTAGTATTAGTATATGTATATGTTTAATATAAATATTGGTATATATATATATACATATATATATATATATAAAGTATATGAACTCAAATGGTATGTATGTATTAGTATATGTATTCCATTAGTATAGGCTTGACATGTATATAATTAGTATATTTATATATACATATATATATATATAGTACGTGAATTCAATTAGTGTATATACCTATATTATATATGTAATTAATTGGTATACATATACATATATATTATGAGTACTAATGATATATGCTAGATTAACAATATGTATATTTATATATGTACTTGGTGACCCGAGTGTAATTACGGATACCCCGTAGTTACATTGACCTGTGACCATGTAAATTATTAGAAGACTGCCTTATGTACACTGATGTACTGGCGAGACCCGTATCATTTTGACTGTCTGTTTTGCACAACAATTTCAGACGCGACAACCTCGCAATTAAACGCACACTTGACCCTAGTTGACCAGTGTCATACCTAGCGTAGCCCTGAGTTCAGTGTATTATGATTATATGTTAGTGTGATGTCTAATGCAATATTGTATTATTTAATGATGTCTATAGGACTGTTGGATTATTCAGACAAGACCTCGGAAATCAGACATTGTTATTGCCAACAACAGGACCCCCAGGCGAGTACATTCTCTGACAGTTTTCATTATATTGATTATCTCTATAATTCTAGTTATATAGCGTACATGACTCTAATACTGTTGGTTACACGAGTTGGCATTATCGAGACCTGTCACGAGTAGTCATGATTTGGAATCCATCGTGCTAGCTGGGGAAAACGGAGAAATATTAGTAGCTTATGTGATCATACCCAACTCTACTTGCATCATAGCTCACCCACACCTCACGTCGGTACAGCCTGACCATTATATGCCTCATAGCCTGTTATATATGATTAGCCTGACTATTGCTTGCATCATAGCTATCCGGATAGTTAGTCTGACCTTACATGAATCATAGCTAGTCATACAGAGCAAGCCTGATTAGTCCTAAGCCGATCACATGATATGCTGATGTTTCACACACTTAGCTAGTTGTTCTTGTCATGTATCTCTAGTGGTCTAGCATCTCTATATGTTCTAGTTATTGTTTTAGCATTTCCTTACATTCTAGTTATTGTTCTAGTACTCACTGATATTCTATTTTATGGTTCTAGTATACACTTGTATTCCTATACATTGCTAGTATGCTATTGATGATGACATATGCTCCAGTATTCCTTTATTCCAGTATTTCTATTTCTAATATTTCTTATTGCCAGTATTCATATCTATCTTGTATTTCTTTACACTGTATTATAGTTTTTGTCAATATACATGGAACTGCTATTAATGCTTATACTTCGCTCCAATCCTGACTAGATATTTTTTCTAGACTACGACTTAGAGGACTTGTTTCCAGCATACTTGGAGATATGGATGTTATTGATTGCAGGTTAGACTATTTATTGTTGTTAGACTTGTCTTGTATTTCATATATTTTCTTTGAGATCTTATCGTGCTCTAGTTTCTGTGATTGAGTATTCCGTATTATATTATGATATCTGTGTCTCCTTATGGAGCTGGATATTCATGTGAGAGTGATTACCTAGTATTGTGACCTAGACAGCGTTCTACCGCCAATGTTGCGGCGTAGGCTGGACGTACCCACGCTTTCGTGCCCCAAATTCCGGGTGCGGGTTGTGATAGCTCCGGAGCCTTCCCTTTCGAGAAAACCAAACCCTATGCAACACAGGTTGTCCGTGACCGATGCAGACACTAAGTAGGCATGACGAGAGGATTGAATATTCTCGCCCTACCAAACGATCCTAGACTCATCCAACCAACTATCCATAACCATTCTCCAACTATAGTCCAAGGTACCATCTTAAATTATCCCCATAGGTACTATGCCGCTTCTCGACACTATGTTCTAATTGGTGCAACACCCCTCGCTCAGAACAATCCCGTGGCACAATGCCCCAACAGTGGCACAATGCCCTCGCAGATGCAGTTGTTCGGTTTTGAACCACAACTGTATGCTTTGCTTGACAAAGTGCCAAAGTGATACTCGTACATGGATGCACGCTCGCTCGCCCGCCCCAATTGCCTGATGTTCCAACCAAGATGTATAATTCTAACTGTTTCTCCAACTGCCCTAAATATAATCCAATTCTAGCTCAAATTGCCCTAACGCGAAACCAACTCAAGCCACAAATCTATCCAAGCAAACGACGTTCACTCTATGCACGCCATAGTATAGTGATTTCCAAGTTCCAGTCCAAGTGTTCAAGCCTTTACGTGTGTTTCATATTATTAGGTACCATCTCAAATTATCCCCATAGGCACTATGCCGCTTCTCGATACAGTATTCCAATTGGTGCAACACCCCTCGCTCAGAACAATCCCGTGGCATAATGCCCTAACAGTGGCACAATACCCTCGATGATGTAGTTCTTTAATTTTGAAATACAACTACACGCTTTGCTTGACAAAGCGCCCAAGTGATACTCGTGCATGGATGCACGCTCGCTCGCCCGCCCGAATTGCCTGATGTTCCAACCAAGATGTATAATTCCAACTGTTTTTCTAACTGCCCCAAATATAATCCAATTCTAACTCCAACTGCCCCCAACGCAAAACCAACTCAAGCCATGAATCCATCCAAGCAAACGACGTATACTCTATGCATGCCACAGTGTAGTGATTTCCATGTTCCAGTCCAAGTGTTCAAGCCTTTATATGTGTTCCATATTATTATGATAGAGCCCACTCACCAAGTCTGATTTCGGTAAGCATCATGTTCTGCCGATACGGCCGATCCCTTGAACCCGTGGTCCGATGCAAAGCATGATCTACTTAATTGGTATACCCGTGTGAGCAGGCCATGCTCTCCAAATCATCCGACCGATTGGACTAAGGAAGACGCATTATCGCTCCAAATTCTGCTATCCCAGTACTGCTTTGAATGAACATCTGATTCCATCGAACTCTGCTTGCGATCTGCACATGAAACCAACTTAAATCAATACTTGTTTCCAAATCCAAGAAATTAAAATATAACCAGCTATTGCCTCATTCGATCCAACTCAGCGTAACGCACCGTACGGTTGTGGGGCGTTACAAAGATACTAGCCATACACAATCAAACATATGTCAATTTGGTCTAATTGACCAATTGACAAACACAAGATGTGTCAATCTCGGAATTCTCCCAAAATTGACACAAAACAACACATAACTTCCTCCATTGGCCTCCTATGAACCTAATTTTAATTCCTATGGGTAGTCTTAGAATATGGGGTGGTTCCTAAATATTAAAACACAGATTTATAGTCTAATTAAAGAGCAAAAACTAAATTATACCTATTGGAAGATGGATTCCCAATAAAACTTCCAAATTGGGTGAAAAGAGCCTTCAACTTGAAGATCCTTGCTCCTCCTTGTAGATCCTTGCTTCCTCCTTGTAGATCCTTTCTTCAATAGTCTCCAATAATAATTTAGGAAGAAATTGGGAAGAAATTTGGTGGAGAAATAAAGAAATTGGGAAGAGAAATTCTAGATCTAGTTTTAAAATAAAAAATGATGAGAGAAAAACTCTCCCTTCTATTTTATATGGTCGGTCACCTTAGCCCCCTCCCCCAAGCTACTATGCAAAGTCTAAAATACCCCTTTGGGCCTCTCATAAAGAAATAATTAAGGAGGGAAGGTTCTAGTCTAATGGGTTTAATTTAATTAATCATCCTCCTAATGAATAGGCTTCTAATTGGGCTCAAATCTAACTAGATTTAAATGTTGGTCCATGGATCTAATCTAAACTAGTTAGGTCCACTAACACAAGTCCAAAACAATAAACTAATATCTAACAATAATTAAATAATATAATAAATAAATATACAATATGCACAATATTTAATTAATTATTAAATGACCAAAATACTCTTTCCTAGAAAATGTGGTAGTGACAATAGTGCCATCGCAAAGCGGGATACTACATAAATAATGTTAAACGTTACGGTTATCATCGAAACGACCAAGTTGCAGCAGAAGAAAAGTAATATTACAAACAAGAACACAACAGAGTATACGAAGCGAGGCTCTTTACTGAATAATGAATATGTTACAAGGCTATCAATAGCCCAAAATGAGAATGCCATAATGGCTTACAACACTCATGCTCTCTTACTCACAAAGGATCTCATCGTTCCATACATCAAATCTTCTATTTCCAAGTATGCAAAACCTCATCATAACACCTTCGTACATTAAAGAGTGCCTACATACGTGGGTCAGTACACAATTGTCCTGGTGAGAATGATAACCCACTCGCCTAAACCAACACTAAGTAATCATGTGAATGCAAACAATTATTACATGGTGGTCTTGCTAGTTATTTACTTAGATAAATTTTAAGGCATCGCATAGCATGTAATGAAAGCAGTAAAACATGTTACGCATATAAGCATTAAAATCTCTAAGCACATAAGCAGTTACTCTTGCTATTGCCCAAGCAAAACATATGAAACGCGATGCACCGTGTCACTCGACGTGATTCGGTGATGGTGATCGTTGTGCCCGCGGTTTCACTTATGCAACGGGAATGCCTACTACTACCGCAACACACACCTATGAACATCACAAGGTAAAAACGTCTAAATCATCTTACGACACTTGGCATGACAAGTTATTGAATCACATCTTTCCGCGTGATAAACTATTGATATCTAATGTACTCGACGCGCCTCAAACCATGATCTTGAATGCACTTCGCGTGCCGATACTAATCTATATAAAGGTCACTATACAAGCCTTAATGGACCATTCTGAGGTATTTTGACCCGATCTAGCCCTGAGTTGCAAGCACGCCTGGTGGTCTCAAACTTATAGTATTACGATTGCCCGATCAGTCCAAGGTAGCATTCCCCAACTAGGGGTTTGCAATACCCATACTACCAAAGCACGTTATCGATGTTTTCTCCTAGGCCGAACTGTCCCGGTGCCCCGGTGCCTATCCCGTTCGAAGAAATTCAAACCCTGTGCATATATTGTCCGTGACCATGCAATTCTTCGATAATATAGGTTTGACGAGGAATGCTGTCACGCCCCAGTCCTAAAATACGTAGGACTAGGAATACGTAACATGCCCAGCCGCATGTATACGAACTCCAATATATGGAAACCATATATATACGTACACTGTTCATGAATATTCAATCCACCAGTGGTAATATACTGTCATACCAAGTCATACACAATCAATATCTCATCCACAGCACAAATAATAAGTAGGAATAAAGAGCCGAATAATATCTGAATATCAAAGATGAGTATCAAGTCAGATAGACGGGTGAAAACAAATCCACTACAAAACGACTATACTGAAATAGCTACATGGATCTCTAAACAGCGGTAATAAATCACAGATACTCCGAGGGTAAGACCTCCTCAGTCTGGTAAGTAGCGTCAGGTCCAGGTCCGTACTCCTGCGGATACTCCTACTCTTCCATATCTGGAAAGGGACCAGGTCCTCAGAGGGACGTAACAAGATACATATAAATATGCCAATAAAGTACTGAAATATAAACATCCAATGGGTCGCCTAACCGTCTAAGTGAATGCAGTTTGAGAACAACTTTCCACCAAGTGGGCTATCTGGCCAAATAGTAGGATTGGCATGATTCTCTTGAAGAATCAGGGGCCTACCAAGCATGTCGTCTTTTGAACAGCAGAGGCCGCCAAGTAGTATAGGGGTCATCATGAGCACGTATCTCCGGTGGAGCGTACGGGTTACATAAAAAGAAAGTGCATAGGAGCCCAAATGTCTTACTTGTTGTTCTCCCCATCCCATGCTCTAAGCATGCCACATTCATGACACGATAAAACCTCTAAATAACTGCCAAATCTACTAGCATACACAGCTTCTATCAGCAGTAATCCCTAACGCACGACCCATGCGTACAGGAGGCCAGACCTGTCACGCAGTCCGTGAACTATATGAGACTCATAACTCGTGTAACACTGTGTCATGGCCAATGAACCTAATGATGCTCCATAATACTGGGGTTGTCTCATAAAGTAGGTCCAAAAATATACATATATAAACATGATACGACGACATCGTCGTTGCACCCAAGTTTCCTTGGACACATAATTTATTTAGCAATAAATGAACTAAATAAGCAGAAATAAATTATGCAGACATCATATAGAATGTAAATAATAGTACGATGGCAAGGTATACTTACCGAGCAAGAGTTCTGTATAGTGCACATCCAAAACAGTGTTAAGTTTAGTGAAAGAAGTGGGGTTTAGGGTTTAGGAGAGTTTGTAATATATATAGAGATCAATAGGCGGTGGGGAATATTTAGTGGTCTCAAAAGCCACTGCTGCTGTTTCTTTCTTTCTTTGGCTTGGTTTCGGTTGAGGATAATTTAGTAATAATAGAGATAAGAAGCGGTGGAATGAGTAGGCTCACACGCGTGGAGAAGGGAAAGAAAAGTTGGTTTATGCTACTGCTGTTGTTGATATTTTCTTCTCCTAACGGGTCCGGGTAGGGGTTAAACGGTTAGTAGGTTTAGGATAGAGGGTTTGGGTTTCGGGTTGAGATCCAATAAAAATTTCTTTTCTAATTAATTATATATATATATATATATACATAGAAAATTCTAAAAATTATATTGGTGCATACCATTAAGCTAGCAACTGTCCAAAGGGTCTCCTACATGGAATAAATTAAAAAAAATTACAATAGCTCCATAAATCTCCTAAATGTACAAACACCTCAAATAAAATTAAATAAAATCTATTTCCTCTATTTAGCTCATAACTACTATATCTAAATAATACGGTTTTTAGAATTAGGGATTTTACATTCTACCCAACTAATAAAAATTTTGTCCTCGAAATTAAAACTAAGTCACGGTAGAAAGTCAAGAATGGTAGGAGATATAAATTAACGAAATAAATTTACACCTTGGTCTGTGAATAGGTTCGAAAAATATTTGCGCATGTCGTCCTCGTGCTCCCAAGTAGATTCTTCTGGCACGCCATGCTTCCATGCCACACGGACCAAGGGAATAGACTGGTTCCTTAATATTTTCTCTCGACGATCAAGGATTCCTACGGGTTGCTCTTGATATGACAAGCTCGTCCCAATGGTGATCTCTGAATGGTCGAGAATATGACTGATGTCTACCACATATCACCTGAGCTGCGACACATGGAATATGTCATGTACTCCCTCAAGTGAAGGTGGTAGTACAAGTCGATATGCCACTTCTCCCACTCTCTCTAGGACGTCAAATGGTCCAATATACCTTGGACTTAACTTGCCGTGCCCTCTGAATCGAATGGTGCCTCTGATAGGTGATATCCTTAAGAAGACATGATCGCCCTCTTTAAACTCCAAGGGACGACGATGAAGGTCTGTCCATTATTTTTGCCTGTCTTGCGCTGCTTGCAAGTATCCTTGTATCTTCTTAACTGTCTCAACGGTATTGACTACTAACTCTGGTCCCAGAATATGACGTTCTCCCATGTTACTCCAACACACAGGAGACCTACACTTTCTTCCATACAATGCTTCAAACGGAGCCATCTGAATGTTCGCCTGATAGTTATTATTGTAAGAAAACTCCACAAGATGTAGGTGGTCCTCCCTTGATCCTCCAAAGTCTAACATACAAGCCCTCAATATATCCTTCAATGTCTGAATAGTACGCTCTGACTGCCAATCTGTCTGCGGGTGATAAGATGTACTGAACTTCAGACGAGTTCCAAGACTCTCTTGTATGCTCCTCCAGAAGTACGATATAAAGTACGAATCCCTGTCTGATACAATGCTGACTGGTATGCCATAAAATCTCACGATCTGCCTCATATATATGTCAGCCAAAGCTTCTGTAGATTGGCCAACTCTAAAAGACAAGAAATGGGCTGACTTGGTGAGTCGGTCCACTATTACCCAAACTGCATCTCTTCAACTGGGACTCTTCGGAAAACCCGTGACGAAGTCCATAGTGATGTGCTCCCACTTCCACTCTGGAATCGAAAGTGGTTGCAATAACCCTGCTGTTCTCTGGTGCTCCGCCTTTACTTGCTGACATACCAAACATTTAGCTACAAAGCGAGCTATCTCTCTTTTCATTCTATGCCACCAAAAGTGTTGTCGTAAATCACGATACATCTTGGTGCCTCCAGGATGAATAAAATATATCGAACTATGAGCTTCTGTCATCAGCTCCTGTCAAATCTCTCCATTGGAAACATAAAGACGATCACCACATCATAATGTCCTATCATCATGGATGCGCAGTCATGTCTGCTCTCCGACCTCTGTCCTTTCCTTTAATATTCTAAATCCGGTGTCGATAGGTAATGCTGCCTTGATTCTTTCTACTAGTGATGATTGTACTTGCAAGTTGGCTAGGGTCCCGTATGCTCTGGGTAATATCACTTCAATGCCAAGACCTTGCAAGTCCTTCAATAATTCCCTCTGTGTTGTCAAAAAGTAAGCTATTGTTTTCTGGCTTAACGCGTCTGCTACAACGTTAGCCTTGCCTGGGTGATAATGTAGCTCTATCTCAAAATCTTTTATCATCTCGAGCCATCGACGTTGCCTCATAATTAACTCCTTCTGCGTGAAGACATACTTGAGGCTTTTGTGGTCTGTATAGATTTATACTCGCTCCCCATATAAGTAATGTCTCCATAGCTTTAGTGCAAATACAACAGCTGCAAGTTCCAAGTCATGAGTTGGATAATTCTTCCCATGTACTCATAACTGTCTACATGCATATGCAATCACCTTGCCATGCTGTATCAATACGTATCCCAAGCCTTTTCCTGGTGCGTCACTGTAGATCACATAGCCTCCTGATCCTGATGGAATAGTTAATACTGGTGCTGTAGTCAGTCGTTTCTTCAACTCCTCGAAAGCGGCTTGGCACTCGTTGGTCCATATGAACTCTTGATCTTTGCAAGTCAATCGAGTCATAGTTGTTGCTATCCTTGAAAAGTTTTTCATGAACCGTCGATAATATCCTGCAAGTCCAAAAAAACTTCTCACCTCTGCTGCTGATTTAGGAACAGGCCATGTCTCGACTGCCGAGATCTTTTTTGGATCAACAGAAATACCATCTCCTGTAACAATATGTCCAAGAAATGAGACTCTGTCTAAGAAGAACTCATATTTACTGAGCTTTGCATATAACTGCTCTCTCCTCAAGGTCTCTAGAACAATCCGCAGGTGCTTCTCGTGCTCCTTGTGGCTTTTCGAATAGACAAGTATATCATCTATGAAGACGACTACGAACTGGTCCAAATACTGATAGAAGACTCGATGCATTAAGTCCATAAAGATAGCTGGAGCATTGGTCAATCCAAATGGCATGATCAGAAACTCGTAGTGCCCATATCTTATCCGGAATGCGGTCTTCGGGATATCCTCCTTTCGTACCTTCACCTGGTGATATCCCGATCTCAAATCTATCTTTGATAACATCTTGGCTCAACTAAACTGATCAAATAGGTCATCAATGCGTGGCAGTAGATATTTATTCTTTATTGTCACTGCTTCAAGGCTCTATAGTCAATGCACATATGCACTGACCCATCCTTCTTTGGTACAAATAATACTGGTGCTCCCCAGGGTGATACACTTGGTTGGATGAAATCTTTCTTTTCTAGTTCTTTCAACTGTGTCTTTAGTTTATCCATCTCCTTCTTTGCCAGTCTATAAACATGTGATGCTATGGGTGCTGCTCCCGGTGTTAATTCAATTAAAAACTCTACGTCTCTGTCTGGGGGTAGTCCTTGGAAAGACGTCTTAGAATTCTGAAATAATGGGATGATAGACAACATCGTCTATTGCGGGCTGCATACCATCAAGAATTTCTATGGATTCTCGTGCAAACTCAAGTTCAGGCTGGCCTGGTACCTTGAAAAGAATGCTTCCTCCAAAGTAATCGAAGAAAGCGTGGTACTTGCTTAGCCAGTCCATTCCAAGCACAATATCAAAAGTTGGCATAGAAAGGACTAAGAGTCGGGCATTCATCTCTCTGCCACAAATCACTATAGGACACGATCTACAAATTCGACTAACAGGTACAACTCCTCCTCCGGTAAGAATTCTAACACAACTAGATAAAGGTGTAGGGGCAATATTGTGTTTGGCAATAAAACTAGATGATATGAATGAGTGGGTGACTCCCGTATCAAACAATGTCACAGCAAGAAAAGTAAAATCAAGAGTGATACCTGCTATGGCATCAATCTCCTGATCTATGTCATCCACTTCCATTACAAAAGCTTGTCCATCCTTCTGTGGTTGTCCCTGTCTGGCCCTCACGAATTGATCCTCCTGTGCAGGTAGCAGTGGTCCTCGTTGCAATCCCCCTGCTGCTGGAGGTCGAGGTGCTCCTGGTCTCATCATTTGCTAAGCTGACTTTGGTGCTGGAAGCGCTAGCCTCTGTGCTGGCGGTGGAAGTGTCAATGCTTGTTGTATAGGATAATCTTTCATCATATACTGTCCGAAACTACATCTCATACATTGTCCTAAGCGGGTTCGACAGTCCCTCGTAATATGTTCATATTTTCCACAATAATGGCAGTGGGGCTTCTCTGGGATCTGGTATGGTCCTGCTCGGTGCTGGTACTGCTATTGCTGAGCTAAAGGACGTCTGATTGGTCCTCTGGTTGTGTTCTTGCTGGTCCTTGTTGTATCCTTGCGGGTCTTTATTGCGTCCTTAGCTGACCTCCTTTTCCTCTGGTGGTAGTTTCTTGCAATCTGGATTCTGTCAGTAACACGGCATAAGAGATCCGGGACTGATCGTACAATGCATCTCTGAACGTGTCCGGGAAGTACTTCCTTTTAAAGCACTCCAAGAACTGCTCCTAAGTCTGGTATGTACCCAACTAGCGCTCCATGGATTCCCACCAGTGATGAGCATTACCATCTAGAAGCGTCCTTACACCCATCATCCATAGGTTTGCAGGTAGTTGCGATGCTTCTAATAACTTCCGAGTGTGAGTGATCCAGTTGGTAGTTTCCTCTGGGCTCTCAATGCCTTTGTACGACCTCGGACCCATCTGTACAAAGTTCTTTACTGAACCAACTCTAGCTCGAGTTACTGGAGCTAGTGCTTGAGCTGGTATAGTAGTCTTTGCAGCCATCTTTTCAAGTGCTGCTAGAAACTCTTGTCTCTGTTTTGCTGCTTGCTATCTCTGTTCATGTATCATCATCTGGAAGAATTGGAACAGTTGTGTCTAGCCATCTTGCGATGTTGATGAGACTAGAAGGTTCCCATTAGGTGGAACGGGAGGATCAGATGGAACTGGATTGTGAATCTGTCCATCTGATCCTGAAAGTCTAGGAATTGTTGAGGTCCCTCCTTGAGTCTGATTATTGACTCCAGAAGTTGTATCGCCATCAGCGACGGTACATCCATTCTGCATATCCATATCTCTGCAGGTGATGTACACAACGATTAGACGAAGTACAGGAATCAAACAGGATGCAAGTATTAGATAGAATGTAGAAGCATAAAATATGCTGGGGAATCGTCCGCGTATTTTATAGTCAAAAACCCCCAACATACATGAAGTCCCTCCCTGCATAAAACAGGGCTTCAAGGTTGTAAAATAGGTTACTTAGCTGTCCGCATAAAAGAGAGATTCAAAGTAGTCAGCATAAAACAGAGATTCAAGAAAGTTTTGGCGTAAAGTAAGACTTCAGAGTTGTTCGCGTAAATCAGAGAAGTGTAAAGTAGGGCTTCAGAACTGTCCGCGTAGAGATTTAAAACTGTCTGGGTAAAAGTTTGTGTAAAAGTTCTAGCGTAAAAGATTGTTGCGTAAATTCTGCGTAAAAATCTGCCTGCATAAAATTTGCGAAAAAGGTCTGCGCGTAAAATCTGCGTGCAGATATTTCGATTCCAGCCAACGATGACGCTATAGCTTCAATTCGATTGATTCTTAATATAGTATCGTCTGCATAAAAATCTGCGCGTAAAATTTGCATAAAATCTGTCTACGTAAAGTTGGCATACGTTGTAGCGTAAAGTTTGTACGAGAAACTCTTTGTATTCCTCGGATGGATTTGTCAGACAATTCAGTGAATCTGACATCTGACAAAAGTACTGCACGATGATCTAGAGGACGGCTGTTATGATAATTTTGCACAGAGATCCAGGTTGTCGTTTAGTGACATATTTGATACAAGTCATTTTTACGCATTCAAAAGGAAGAAAAGTTGAGTCTTCTGAATATGCTGCCTATAGAAATGAGTTTTTACGCTCAAGACAAGACAAAATCAGATGCCACATCAAAAGTTGTTTCTTGCACAGGGCTCGAAGCATATCTCTGCATTTAATGCACGAGATTGGTCATGACTGGGAAAGCTAAGACTATGACAAATACGCTCACATCACCATCCTTACATTTTACGCCAATCAGGCTACTTTACGCTGGTTATCTATTATTTATGAATCACCAACTTTATACAGGGGCAGTTACCTTCGTGGTTTTTTATGTCATGATCTTATAAAGGGATACGTGTCATACACAGATTAAATTGTGGGTAGCAGTTGTCATAACTGCAGCGTAAAGGAGGCAATCTTCTGTATAGTTTGGCCTTTTTACGCCAACCAAACAGTCTTTTGATTTTTATGCCAACTAGACAGTCATTTGGCTTTTACGCCAGCCATAGTCATTAGGCTTTTACACCAACAACAGTCATTTGGTTGATCTCTATAATTAGAGACCCCTGGTCACGGCGTAAAGGATTTTTGGCGTAAAACTTGGTTTATCCTAACATAGGATGGTTGAAAGGGAGAATGAGGTTTTAGTCCAGTGTGGATGAGATCCTTATAGTCTATTCCTATATGCAAACTTGTTCGGTACAGTTACGTAACCAAGACAATATATTCTTGACCTTCATGGGCCACCACCAAAAACACGCCCCAGTCCTAAAATACGTAGGACTAGGAATACGTAACACGCCCAGCCGCATGTATACGAACTCCAATATATGGAAACCATATACACACGTACGCTGTTCATGAATATTCAATCCACCAGTGGTAATATACTATCACAACAAGTCATACACAATCTATATCTCATCCACAGCACAAATAATAAGTAGAAATAAAGAGCCGAATAATATTTGAATATCAAAGATGAGTATCAAGTCTGATAGACGGGTAAAAACAAATCCACTACAAAACGACTATACTAAAATAGCTACATGGACCTCTAAACAGCAGTAATAAATCACAGATACTCCGAGGGTAAGATCTCCTCAATCTGGTAAGTAGCGTCAGGTCCAGGTCCGTACTCCTGTGGATACTCCTGCTCTTCCATATCTGAAAAGGGACCAGGTCCTCACAGGGACGTAACAAGATACATATAAATATGCCAATAAAGTACTGAAATATAAACATCCAATGGGTCGCCTAACCGTCTAAGTGAATACAGTTTGAGAACAACTTTCCACCAAGTGGGCTATTTGGCCATATAGTGGGATTGGCATGATTCTCTCGGAGAATCAGGGGCCTACCAAGCATGTCATTTTTTGAACGGCAGAGGCTGCCAAGTAGTATAGGGGTCATCATGACCGCGTATCTCCGGTGGAGCGTACGGGTTACATAAAAAGAAAGTGCAAAGGAGCCCAAATATCTTATTTGTTGTTCTCCCCATCCCATGCTCTAAGCGTGCCACATCCATGACACGATAAAACCTCTAAATAACTGCCAGGTCTACTAGCATACACAGCTTCTATCAGCAGTCATCCCTAACGCACGGCCCATGCGTATAAGGGGCCAGACCTGTCACGTAGTCCGTGAACTAAATGAGACTCACAACTCGTGTAACATTGTGTCATGGCCAATGAACCTAATGATGCTCCATAATACTGGGGTGGTCTCATAAAGTAGGTCCAAAAATATACATAAATAAACATGATACAACGACATCATTGTTGCACCCAAGTTTCCTTGGATGCACAATTTATTTAGCAATAAATGAACTAAATAAACAGAAATAAATTATGCAGACATCATATGAAATGTAAATAATAGTACGATGGCAAGGTATACATGCCGAGCAAGAGTTCTGTATAGTGCACGTCCAAAACAGTATTAATTTTAGTGAAAGAAGTGGGATTTAGGGTTTAGGAGAGTTTGTAATATATAGAGAGATCAAGAGACGGTGGGGAATATTTAGTGGTCTCAAAAGCCACTGCTGATGTTTCTTTCTTTCTTTGGCTTGGTTTCGGTTGAGGATAATTTAGTGATAATAGAGATAAGAAGCGGTTGAATGAGAAGGCTCACACGCGCGGAGAAGGGAAAGAAAAGTTGGTTTTTGCTACTACTGCTGTTGATATTTTCTTCTCCTAACGGGTCCGGGTAGGGGTTAAACGGTTAGTGGATTTAGGATAGAGGGTTTGGGTTTCGGGTTGAGATCCAATAGGAATTTATTTTCTAATTAATTATATATATATATATATATATATATATATATATATATATATATATATACATATACATAAAAAATTCTAAAAATTATATTGGTGCATACCATTGAGCTAGCAACTGTCCAAAGGATCTCCTACATGGAATAAATTAGAAAAAATTTATAATGGCTCCATAAATCCCCTAAATGCACAAACATCTTAAATAAAATTAAATAAAATATATTTCCTTTATTCAGCTCATAACTACTATAATTAAATAATACTGTTTTCAGAATTAGGGGTTTTAAAAATGCCCCTTTTTGCCCTACTATATGATACTCGTCCTATCTCATCTGATTCACCATAACCATTCTCAAATTATATCACAAGGCACCATGTCGTTTCTTGACACAGTGCTCGGTGGGTGTAATACCCCTTCCGATATAGTTGAACGGTTTTGAACCACAACTCTACCCTTCGCTTGACAAAGTGATAGAACTTGATACCATGCACCTAATGCTCTAAATCATAATATTCCACTCAAAGCCATAATTCGATTTATCTGAACGATGCACACTCTATGCATGCCATAATGCGATATTTCCAATAATTCTGACTAAGTGTTCAAGATATATGTGTATTCCTTTTGTTAGGCATGAAGGAGTAGATGAGAAGGGATAAAGCCCACTCACATAGTTGAACCTTCTCGATGCTCTACCTAGCACTATGCCTTATCGATACGGCTGATTTTTTAATCTGATTCAAATGCAAAGCACGATATACTCAATTGGTATCACCTTGCCAGCAGACCATGCTCTCCAAATCATCCGACCCGATCAAACTAAGGAAGACAATATTATAGCTCAAATTTTGCTATCTATGCACTGCTCTGAACGAACCCATTGATTCTATTGTATGATGCCCATGCCTCAGCCCATTGTGAGACGCTATTTTGATTACACTGAAATCTGGACATAAAAATTAACTCGATCAATACTTCTTCCATTCAAAATCTCAGCGTGATGCACCATACGGGTGTGGGGCATTACAACTGTCGCCCTCCAATGGAACATGCAAGTCCTTGCACCAGAGTAGATCCTCTATATTTGGCATACAAATCATCCAGTTCCCCCATGAGAGGGTAATCTTATGAGTGTTCATCTGTTCTGTAGACATAGTTTCCAGAACCAAACATGTAGCTCCGATACCACTTGTTGGTATCAGACTATTAGACCAAGACTTTGATACCACTTGTTGGGCGCGTAGAAGCATTTTTCCAACCCAACTGAGATAACCAACCCCTGTCTAACGAACACCAAGCACAAAAAAGATAAGTATATGTCAGATGACGTAGACTACGTCATCTGGACAAATTCTAACCTTTATAACTCAGATAAAATTACAAGATTAACAAAAACCAATGTTGAACCCTTTGCCCTAATAGATTCAACCCTCTTACCACTCTCAAAAAGAAAAATAGAAGATTACAATTAAAATTACTTACCAACCCCGTAGCAGTTTCCCTGAGTGAAGGCAACGACTTCTCGATCAGATCTCCTTCTTCCTTCTGTCTTGGATGACGAAGTTCTAAGAGAAAAGCATAGACTTTCTCTTAGATTTCCTGTAGACTAACACCCCGAATCTCCAATCTGTGTTATATACTTGGTGCCTCTCCTCAACCCATATATATATGATGAAAAAAATCCTATTCTAGGTCATAATAGGATTTTCTAAATAGAAAACTTCTATTATACCTAAAATAGCTACTCTTATTCCAAATTGGACTCCAATAATAGGTCATAATAGGACTTTCTAAATAGGAAGTCATAAAATAGGAATTCTATTACAACTAATCCTAATTCAGACTGGACTCCAACAAGATATGCTATATATTCTCCTTCATTCGTACGTAAGGAATTTGCAATATGTAGGGATACTTTCTTTCTTGAATATTATAGCGTAAGAAACTATACTTTCATAGCTAATTAAATCGCAGTTCATGATTGGCCTGCATCTCATCTAAGTTCAATTCGATGTAGACCTCGATCGACATGCTATATATTCTCCTTCATTCATACGCAGGGACTTTGCACTCTGTCTTCTTGGTTAGATCCTATTATTTATAGATATGTAGGGACTTTGCACTCAGTCTTATTAGTTTCTATTATTTGTAGCCTTTTTAAGAAAGAAAGTTTTTGTAAATGTTAGTAAATTTGTTTTAACTTCTGATATATGGACTAGTAAAAATAATTATCTTTATATTTTTATCACGACACATTATTTAGATTCTAAAAAGAATTTTACAAAAAAGAATTATTTGTTTACGATATTTAGAATTTTCACATACTAACGTTGTACAATTTTTACGTGAATATGATATTCACAATAAATTTTTTTAATTTCTTTTGATAATGCTAGGAATAACACTTCTTCCATTATTATTTTAAAATTGTAATTTTTTCCTATAGTTGAAGGAAGTTTTTTTCATGTAAGATGTGTTTGTAATATTATAATTTTAATTTTACAAGAATGCGCTTCAATTCTTTCAAGCAAATTTAGAGAATATTTGATCATGTTTAATTAGTTTGAACACTTCTACAAGTAGACAATAAGATTTTAAAACGTTATGTGCACAATATGGAATGACCTTTAGGAGATTAGTTAAGGATGCACCACATAAATAGAATTCTACTTATTTAATGTTGAAATATTTTATTAAATTTAAAGATGTTATTACAAATTATTATGATGTTAATCCAAAATTTGATTTTTCAAGTAACTGAAAATGAATGGTTAATTGCTAGTTCCATTTATGAATTTTTAGAATTATTTTACATTGCTGCATGTATTTTATTTGGAGTTTATTATCCAACTTCTTCTTTAGCTTTAATAAAAATTATTAACATATCTCATTTATTTTGTAAATATAGAAATGCTCCTGGTTTTGATTATGTTGTTTCAAAAATGAACTAGCTGAGCGAAATAAACCTGGACGAAAGATGGACGACGGAAAACAAAATAAATGACTTGTACATTTTATTACAAATTTTAAGGAAATAAAATCTCAAAAAATATTTTTTTGTTAGTTATAAAAAAATATTATATTAGATTTAAATTATAATGACATTAATAAATTTATTTTAATTTTTCACTTCTTAAATTTTTGTTTTTTATTTTGTTTTTTAAATAAACCGGGTCGTCCATGAACATGCCCGGACCCAGCACGGTTCGGCCCATCTCGGCCCCGATCGATCCATGGGTCTGGACTGGGGATCCCCCCTCTTCCTTCTAGTCCAGGCCGGATCGGCCCGCCTCTCCTCCTGGGCTTAGCCCGACCCGGTCTGCCCCGTCCCGATAGACACCTTGATCGTTTAGTGAAATATCCACTACTATATTTTTTTACTAACTATTAATGGCCTCCCATACAGTAAAGTTGTTGATTGTGACCATCTGGGCTTCGTAGGGTGCACCAATTCCCACACTTTGGACGACATGTTTGGTTTACGTACATATTTAAAGAAGGGATATTTTAGCTAATTCTTTCATTCAAATTATACAAATTAGCATATACCTCCATTTTTTTTTAAAAACTACCAAATGTTCCCAGTCCTTTGTATGGAACAATTAAAAATTTAAGGGATACCCCATTATTTCAACCGATTTTGCAAAAAATGAGGGCATTTGATAGATTTTTTTTTAAAATGGATGTATATGCTAGTTTGTATAATTTGAGGGGGGACATTTGCAAAAATATCCTTTAAAAGAATAGTTCATGTAACTTTTTTTTCTTATGGTTCATGTTTGAAAAAAAATAGAAGGGACATTCTTTCTTTATGAACTTATGGGATTAATTTTTACTTCTCATTTTTCAACATTTATTGTCAAAATTTAGGACTACAATAGCCTTACTCAAATGTGTTATACTTTTGGATTTTCATGATGTTATTTTTATTTTTAAATACAAGGATATTATTGGAAGAAAATGCATATGTGACTCCCTGTCACTACCACATTTTCAGAATAGGGGTACTTTTATTTTATTTTTTATTATTATAAATATTGTGTATTTTTTTTATTTATAATGTACATGTTATATATATTGTTACTATTATTATTATTTTTTAGTTAATTAGTCTATTTATTTTAGACTTAACATTAGTGGACCATACTAGCCTTGAATTGACCCATTGACTCAATTAAATAGTTAGTCATGACTAGATTAATTCTATTAACCCTATTTAGACTCAATAATAGAATATTTCTCCAATGGTTTAGTAGATCCTATTCATGAAGGAATGAGAGGGGCACTTGAGTCAATTCAAACATTCCTCAATCTAACCCTAATCCTAGAGGAAGTTTATATAAACCTCTTCATTCATGATGTCACATCCCAGTCCCAAAATACGTAGGACTAGCAATACGTAACATATCCAGCCGCATGTATACGAACCCTAATATATGGAAACTATATACACACGTACGTTGTTCATGAATATTCAATCCACCAGTGGTAATATACTGTCACAACAAGTCATATACAATCTATATCTCATCCACAACACAAATAATAAGTAGGAATAAAGAGCCGAATAATATCTGAATATCAAAGATGAGTATCAAGTCTGATAGTCGAGTGGAAACAAATCCACTACAAAACGACTATACTGAAATAGCTACATGGATCTCTAAACAGCGGTAATAAATCATAGATACTTCGAGGGTAAGACCTCCTCAGTCTGGTAAGTAGCGTCAGGTCCAGGTCCGTACTCCTGCGGATACTCCTGCTCTTCCATATCTGAAAAGGGACTAGGTCCTCAGAGGGACATAAAAAGATACATATAAACATGCCAATAAAGTACTGAAATATAAATATCCAATAGATCGCCTAACTGTCTAAGTGAATGCAGTTTGAGAACAACTTTCCACCAAGTGGGCTATCTGGCCATATAGTGGGATTGGCATGATTCTCTCAGAGAATCAAGGGCCTACCAAGCATGTCACCTTTTGAATGGCAGAGGCCCCCAAGTAGTATAGGGGTCATCATGATCGCGTATCTCCGGTGGAGCGTATGGGTTACATAAAAGGAAAGTACAAAGGAGCCCAAATGTCTTACTTGTTGTTCTCCCCATCCCATGCTCTAAGCATGCCACATCCATGACACAATAAAACCTCTAAATAACTACCAGATCTACTAGCATACACAGCTTCTATCAGCAGTCATCCCTAACGCATGGCCCATGCGTACAGGAGGCCAAACCTGTCATGTAGTCCGTGAACTATATGAGACTCACAACTCGTGTAATACTGTGTCATGGCCAATGAACCTAATGATGCTCCATAATACTGGGGTGGTCCCATAAGTTGGTCCAAAAATATACATAAATAAACATGATACGACGAATCGATATTGCACCCAAGTTTTCTTGGACGCATAATTTATTTAGTAATAAATGAACTAGATAAGCAGAAATAAATTATGCAGACATCATATAGAATATAGATAATAGTACGATGGCAAGGTATACTTGCCGAGCAAGAGTTCTGTATAGTGCATGTCCAAAATATTGTTAAGTTTAGTGAAAGAAGTGGGGTTTAGGGTTTAGGAGAGTTTGTAATATATATATAGATCAAGAGGCGGTAAAGAATATTTAGTGGTCTCAAAAGCCACTGTTGCTGCTGTTTCTTTCTTTATTTGGCTTGGTTTCGGTTGAGGAAAATTTAGTAATAATAGAGATAAGAAGCGGTGGAATGAGAAGGCTCACACGCGCGGAGAAGGGAAAGGAAAGTTAGTTTTTGCTACTGCTGCTGTTGATATTTTCTTCTCCTAATAGGTCCGGGTAGGGGTTAAACGGTTAGTGGGTTTAGGATAGAGGGTTTGGATTTTGGGTTAAAATCCAATAGGAATTTATTTTCTAATTAATTATATATATATATATATATATATATATATATATATATATATATATATATATATATATATATATATATATATATATATACATAAAAAATTCTAAAAATTATATTGGTGTATACCATTAAGCTAGCAATTGTCCATAGGGTCTCCTACATGGAATAAATTAGGATAAATTTATAATGGCTCCATAAATCCCCTAAATGCACAAATACCTCTAATAAAATTAAATAAAATCTATTTCCTCTATTTAGCTCATAACTACTATAATTAAATAATACGGTTTTCAGAATTTGGGATTTTACACATGAGTAGCCTCCATTTATTTCTATTTTGTTCATCCCCAAATTAGAGAACAAACCCTAATTTCTCTATTTCCAAATTTTATCCCTCTCATTATCATTCCAAGGAGGCTAAGGAGCTTGGAATTGCTAGAGGAGCACTTGAGGAGAAAAGTATTGGCTTGAGGGTTGTGTCCAACTTTTATTTGTGTCCATTTGGTGGAAGACATTGGAAATCCATCTCCCAATAAGTAAAACTCTTGTCCCTCTTATTATTTCAGTTTTTAATGGAGAAATAAATCCCTAGAAACCTATCCATGTCTAAGGACTACTCATAGGAAGAAGAACTAGGCTCTTTGGAGACCTATTATAAAAGTTACATTGAGTTTTGTGCTAATTTGGAGAAAACTCCGAATTTGGACCACTAGGTATTTATAGGAATATCTTATAGGTAATTATGGAGTATGATGGATGGTTTAAGAAGGTGCACGTATCCACAAATGGATACGGGGAATTCCTATCATTAAACACATGATACGGTGGTGTAAATAGGTAGCTTCAATGCTTTTGTGTCCTAGCATGCCAATTTTTTCATAGTATATTATAATAGTTATTACATGTGCTATTTATACTATATTTGATGTTTAGATGTGTTCTCATTGTTTTAGTGGTGTTTGATGATGTTTGGAAGGAGTATCTTGAGTGTATCATGAAGTATCTCATTGGTGCACACCAAGTGTTTGATATTGTGTGTAGGTGTGGGTGTCGATTCATATTATGAGTATTACATATATGTATAGAGGGGTATATATATATATATATATATATATATATATATATATATATATATATATATATATAGAGAGAGAGAGAGAGAGAGAGAGGTGTATGTGTACTAGGTGTTTGTGAGTTTGTGTGAGGGAGGCAGAGCAGTTCTCAGTTTCAGTAAGGAGGGGAGACACTGGTGTAAACCCCCTCACCCAAAATAGGTATTTTATGTATATTTTATAATATTATAATTATTATAGATTATTTTAAATATTAAATTTCTTTAGAGTATTCTTCTAGTTAATTAGAAAATAAATGTTTTTGATATATTTACTTATATAAATATTTATTTAGAATTATTTTTAGGCAATTTTAGATTTTTGGAGATTTTTCTAGAATTTTTGGGTAATTAAAATATAAGAAACGTAAATTTCTAAGACTTTCATGATTTACTATGAGACCATACTTGCATATTATTCTTACCAAATATTTATTTTAGGTTAAAATATTTAATTATATTTTTCTGTAATTAATTTAGAATTTTAAGAAATTTATTTAAATTTTTGAAATTATTTAGGATTTATTTGGATATATATAGTCTTAATATTAGATATATGCTAATTTAGTGTTAATAGATATTAATAAGATTATATATAAATTATTTGTATTATCTTTAATTCTATTTAAGATTATAAATTATTGAGATAAACTCAAACTCTATTTTTAATTAATTCAAATCCTGAGCCTACTAGGAAAGCAACTTCATGCATATCCTATCCTTATTTAAACTCATCATAATCATATTCAAATTAGCCAATCATAGTCGTATTCAATTAAGTAGTCTCCACCATTATAAATACCTATTAGACTTATAGAATAAACTCATCTTTCATATTTTTCTTCCTTAAAATCCTCTCTTTTTCGTCCAAAAATAGTCAAAATTTGTCATAAATTCAGCCTTAGTTTCTAGTAGTTATGACGACTTTAAAAGATGATATCTCCTAGCTCCGGACTCCAAACGCGCTCCAATTTTTTTTAGAACCATATCAAGGTTAGTTTTCTGAATATATAAATTTTTTTAATAATTTCAGAACCTATTTTTTCATAAAATTCTAAAAGTGACAGCTATCAGAAATCAGATATGTTTCCTTATTTTAGAGATTTCGGGAGATCCCGAACTCGGAATTATGAGCCGTTTGAAGTTTCAAAAATATGACATAATGAACTTACATAAAATTATTTTTCTAGAATTTAAAATACAAGTTTAATCTATTATAAAATTCGTGCAACGTAGACGTAAATAGAAAATTACCGAAAACTGTCATCTATACGCCCTTGTGGCCATAATTCTTTACCGATTTGTGATTTTATGAAACCGTAGATTCCAACATTCATGTAGCACTAAAATCTATAGAATTTCACACACAAATCTAGGATTTGAGTTGGTTGACTTTTTGGTCAACAGATTGTCTCGATTTGCGTGCTACGAATCACAAATTGGTAAAGTTGACTTTCTTTGAACCGAAATTAGGGTTTAACAATAAAATCAGATTATAATAAGATTAAAATACTATTTTAGGTTATTTTATTCAGAGTTAAAATAGATTAAAATGGCAGAAACTATTCACCCACTTTTGTAACCTAACTTGTTTAATTTATGTGACGGGTAGATTGGACGACGCCTTGAGTTGGGACTTCATCCTTTTTCAGACCAGGCAAGATACCTTGCCAAATTGATTATAGTACTTTGCATGCTTATTATATTTTTATATATTCATTATATATGTGTTTTCTTTCAGTCATAATTATATACTATATATATGTTGACACACACTTGACACATAGTATGAATGGAGGGGAGGACAATCAGTAGGCGTATGGGCTACCCACTTTGGTAAACCGTAATAACTAGCACGCACTACGGAAGTTGTGTCGCGATGGTCGCTACCCTCATGGTATGTCGGCTGATGGTGTCAGGATGGTCGCTACCCTCGCGGTATGATGGCTGATGATGTTCATGGACGTGTGTGTAAGTTATGAGATAGATAGAGTATCCTACACCTATCCATACGTCAAAATATTATCCTCACTCTGCATATTCATATAGATTGTCTAGTACAGCGTACTTATATATTTTCTTTCTATTATGCATGTTTTACTATATTCAATTGGGATGCTTCTATGTATCTTGTTACGTCCCTCTGAGGACCTGGTCCCTTTCCAGGTGTAGACAATTTTGACTATTCCCAGGATCACGGATCAAGACTTGCTACTTCTCTCTCTTTTGAGGAGGTCTTCTCTTCTAGCCTCATTGATTAGTTAGATGTGCTTATTTTATTTTTCTTATATTCTAGTTTGTAGTGGATTTGTCTCCACCCAACTACTTCTTCTTATCAAGCATTTTATACTTGATTCAGTTGATTGGTTATTTAATTCTGTGGATGAGATCTAGTTATGCCCTGTGACTTATGACATAAATCTATACCACTTGTGAATTATTATTCATAATACAGTGTACGTATGTGATATGGTTTCCATATATTGGAATTTCCATATACATACGGCTGGCATGCTTATGTATTCCTAGTCCTACGTATTTTGGGACTGGGACGTGACATATTTTTGTGGTGGCCCATGCAGGTGAGCATATTGTCTCGGTTACATTACTGTACCGAGCAAGACTGCGCATAGGATTAGAATATAGGATCTCATCTATTTATTTAATCACCTCCCTTGATTTTATTTCGCACTCTTATTTGATAGCTTGAATTGAATCTTGCTTGATCCTTTCACAACGTTAATCTTATCTTCTCTTTCGGGGTTGATAGGGGTTAGGAAGATAACTTGTACTAGGTATATACACTCTATTATTCAATAACACTATTAGTTAAATTATTATAAGTTGGATAGTATGCCTCATAACCTAGTATCACATAGTATTTTTGAACCATTAATGAAGTATAATTGAATGACACCAACTATACGCTTGCATAAGAAGATAGTATTTATCTAGACTGTAGAACCACTCCTAGAAAAAGCGCTATTAGCGACGTATTTTAGCGACGTCAAAAGAAACGTCGCTAATAATATATAATTAGCGACTCCTTACAAAAACGTCGCTAGACGTCGCTAAATGGCGACATTTAGCGACGTTTAGCGACTTTTATTAAGATTTTAAAAGTTAAGTCGCTATAAGTTAAATAAAGGTCGCTAAACGTCGCTAATATGTCTAATTTAGCGACGTTTAGCGACGTATATAGCGACCTTTTTATTAAAAATATTTTAGCAACGTGTTTAGCGACGTCAATGACGTCGCTAAAATTTAAGTTAGCGACGTTTTACTTGGACGTCGCTAAACGTCGCTAAAATTTGGTTAATTAGGGCTCGGTTTCATTTTTCCCCATCTGCTGAAAATTCGAAAAGAGAAAAACTCCCCCCCCCCTCCCCCGCGCTCCGTCGACCGGCTCTCCACCCTATTCCGGTAAACCCTACTCTCTCTCTCTCTCTCTCTCTCTCTCTCTCTCTCTCTCTCACAGGACACATGTGACATTGACACAAACACTACACACACAGACACTGACACAGACACAGACACGGCACACACACACACTGACACAGACACTAATGAGGACCTAGGGTTAGGGTTAGGGTTAGGTTTGTTGACATGGGGTTAGGGTTAGGGTTAGGGCCGACTGGCCCAAGTCTACGAGAGAGGTAACAGCAGCAGTGAGCACTGCTTACTAGCTTTGATTATCAAATAAAATAAATTGATTATCAATTCGGTTCTGTTTCGGTTATAGATAATTTATTTCAGCTTTGGGTTTTTAAAATTTTTACTTATTCGATTTTTATTATTTCGGTGTTGAAACCGAATAACCCGAACGCCCACCCCTAGCTAGACCTGACAATTGGACCGGGATGACCAGCCTGGCACGAATCCGGCCCGCAAAACCCTGTCCGAATTATCGTGGGCTCGGCCCGGCCCGACCCAATATATAGGGACGTGTCGGACCTCATATCTCGGCCCATAAGAGAGGTCCGGCCCCGAAGCCCAGGCTCGTTCCGACCCAAGGCACAGCTCGGCCCGGCCCGACACGCTGCTGCTTGCTAGCCTGATCGACAACCTGGTTTATACTATCTGATGTATTATACACATCCATGTATTACATAGTCCTACGCCAATCTATGGGATTTGGTATGCATACAATCTGCCAAGTTCTTGTATATAGATTGAAACAAATGGATTGTGAATCTCCAAGACAAATATGAAGCAAGAACTTGCAGTGTGTTATTTTTTTGTGCTATGTTTACATATCCCAAAGTAGAGAAGTTCATCCGAGAGAGCATACCATCTGTGTTGTTTCTCCCGGAAACAAATGCGCTCCCAACCATCTCCTATGCACATTCAACCCTACACTTCATAATTTAAAAATAAAATGTTAGTTGTTCTTCAATCTCTACTTTGAAGTCCTTGTAGGGTTCACGGAATCCCAAGTCCGATCCGGTCCGGCTCGGTCCAGTCTGAAACTCACTGTGCCGTGGGTCACGTGTCGAACTGGACTTAGATTTTTACCCTTAGGTCCGGTCTGACCCGTTATAGTGCATGGGCCTGAGAGGCCCGGCCCACTCGACAGCTCTACTCCTAGCTATGGCATATTTTCATAGAGCAATAGCCCGTGTACTTGGGAAACTTTTGATGCAAAAATTGTTCAAGCACCAGGTGCCTTAGTGCAATGCCATGACTGCTTTTCCCATAACGGACACTGACCTAGGAGTGTGGTTGGGGGCAGCTGCAGTTCTATAGTATGACATACTATTTGTAGTGTTGACTGCACACTTATAGTGCAGTTCATAGTACTATGGGGTTGGGGGCAGCTGCAGTTTTGATAAATGAAAATATGTATTATATCAGTTATGATTTTTATAGTACGGTTAATTTTGCATGTAATGATTTATATGATAGCTTATGTCAATTTTGCAGAAGTTTCTAGAAATGGATATGAATTACTATCTGCGTCATCGTTCGTGGATGTACAACCGTCATCCTGATGACATGTGCGGTGTGCGGGATGAATTCATTGAGGGTGTACAGCAGTTCCTGCAGTTCGCAAAGGCGTTCCCTCAATACATGGACGGTACCAAAATTAAGTGTCCATGTGTTAGATGTCGCAACAGGAAATATCATCCTGAAGTGGAAGTTACATATCATTTATACTCGAAGGGCTTTACGCCGAATTACTATCAGTGGACCGCGCACGGAGAACTTGTATCTCTAGCATCGGAGTCGGAGCCCTATGTGGAGCCGTATATGGATGTCCAAGACCACGATGCTTACGACGACGGGTTGGTGAACATGGTTTATGATGCTGCGGGGCCTAGTTTCAATCCTGACAATTATGATGCGGCGGGACCTAGTTTCAATCCCGACAATTATGATGCAGCTGAGGAGGCACCGAATGCCGATGCTGCAAAGTTTATGGAGTTGCTTGAGAATGCAAGGACTCCACTATATCCTGGTTGTGAGGATCATTCACCGTTGGAGGTGGTTACAAGATTATTGAGCATCAAGTCCGATTTTAACATGTCGCAAGAATGCTATAATCGACTGCTCGATTTGATTATAGAGATCTTGCCCGAGGGTGCAAAGTTGCCTAAAGACTTCTATCGATCTAAGAAGATGGTGAGATCGCTTTGGATGGGATACGAGAAAATCGATGCATGTCGCAACGGGTGCATGTTGTACTACAAAGACGACAAGGATGAAGATGCGTGCAGATTCTGTGGTGCTGATCGCTACAAGGCCACTGTTAGAGGAAAGTCTGTCGGTGCAAGGAAGCCTACCGATTCGATGCACTACTTGCCTTTGACGCCGCGGTTGCAGCGGTTGTTCATGGTTAAGGAGACTGCAAAAAACATGAGTTGGCACAGGCGAAAACAGATCGAAGGAGTATTGGATCATCCATCCGATGGAGAAGCATGGAAGCACTTTGATCGAGAGTATCCATATTTTGCCGAGGAAGCGCGTAATGTCAGATTGGGGCTCTGCTCTGACGGTTTTACCCCATTCGGACTTTCGGGCTCCCAGTATTCGTGTTGGCCTGTGATCGTCACTCCGTACAATCTACCGCCTTGGATGTGCATGAAGACTCCGTATATGTTCCTAACCGTTATTATCCCGGGTCCGAACAATCCGAAGAGGAACATCGATGTGTATTTACAGCCTTTGATAGATGAGTTGAATCAGCTGTGGGAAGTCGGTGCCAACACGTACGATGTTTCTAGAAAGCAGAATTTTCAGATGAGGGCAGCACTTATGTGGACCATCAACGACTTTCCGGCCTATGGAATGTTATCGGGATGGAGCACCCATGGTCGTCTCTCATGTCCGTATTGCATGGACCGTTCTCAGGCTTTCCGTTTGAAACACGGAGGCAAACCGTGCTTCTTCGATTGTCATCGACAATTTTTGCCGAACGATCATCCGTACCGGAGGAATCGGAATGCTTTTCGTGCGGGAGTTGTGGAGAAGGCCAATCCACCGCCAAGGTGGCCCGGATGCACGATATGGGAAGAGGTAAAAGATTTACCAAGTGCTATCCAAGAGCCTGCTAAGGGGTACAAGTGTGACGGATTTGGTCGCACCCATAACTGGACGAAGAGGAGTATATTCTGGGATCTGCCATATTGGAGCACCAATCTGATCAGACATAACCTTGATGTCATGCATATCGAGAAGAATGTGTTTGATAACATAATTAATACTGTAATGGATGTAAAGGGAAAGACGAAAGATAATCCGAAGGCGAGGTTGGACTTAGAAGACATATGTAGACGTCCTGCATTGCATTTGATAGAGGAGGGGAATGGAAAGTTAAAGCAACCTAAGTCAGTTTTCTCACTGGATAAAGAGGATAAAGGTAGACTTTGTAGGTGGATTCAGGGTCTAAAGTTTCCAGACGGGTACGTGTCGAACTTGAAAAGATGCGTCGACCTCAAGGAGAACAAACTAGTAGGTATGAAGAGCCACGATTGTCACGTATTCATGGAGAGGTTAATTCCGATTGCATTTCGGGAATTCTTACCGCAGGTCATTTGGGACCCATTGACAGAGCTGAGCATATTCTTCAGAGATCTTTGTTGTACTAAGTTGCTCGTCGATCGTCTAGAAAAGCAAGAGAGGGACATTGCGGTAACACTATGTAAGCTCGAGAAGGTGTTTCCTCCTGGATTCTTCGACTCTATGGAGCATTTGCCAATTCATCTTTCCTATGAGGCACGTGTTGGCGGTCCTGTCGGTTATCGGTGGATGTACCCCTTCGAGCGCCATCTGAATCACCTAAAGAGAAAGGTGAAAAATAAGGCACGGGTTGAAGGCTCTATTTGTGAAGCTTATGTTCTCGAGGAGATTACAAACTTTTGCTCGACGTATTTCAATCCGCATGTTGCTACTAATAGGACGAAAGCTCCCAGAAACGACGACGCATATCAGGAATCTAATGATGCAATACTCAAAGTATTCAATGCATCCGGAAAGCCCTCGGGAAAAATGAAGAAGAGATATTTGAATGACGATGAGCTAAGGGCTGCTCAATTGTATATATTACTCAATTGCGACGAGGATGAAGTGGAGAAGCTAGAGGGGTAAGTAATTAACGTCCACGTTTACATCATCTCAATGTAATAGTATAAGATACTATTATGCTACTAATCAGCAGTTGCTTCATTGTTTTTCAGCACATATAATGATGAGTTGAGGTCGGTTAGGCCCTACATAACAGACGAAGAAGTAGAACAAGATATGAGATGCCATTTTCCTTCTTGGTTGAGCGCATATGTAAGATGCTTGGTAATTACTTTTTATTTCTGCACTTGCAAAACAAATAACTTACTATCGCTACTTTGGTATTTAGGTCGATCGTCTAATATCACCTGAGACTGAATCTATTAGGACTCTAGCCAAGGGACCAATTACTGCCGTAAAAATATGGCCAAGTTTCTGTGTGAATGGGTTCAGGTTCAAGTCAACAAATGCTCCTATTAGAGACAGCTTTCTGGATCTTGATTCCACGAAAAACAGTGGTTTGTGTATCAAATCTTCAAACTACAAAGACGTCAATCTGGGCAATGATTTTTTTGGCATCTTACGAGAGATTGTGGAGTTGACATATAATTATGGCCCAGAACCTGCTAATATCGTGCTATTCAGGTGTGAATGGTTCGATCCGATTCAAGATCAAGGTTGGAAAATTGACAAGCATGGCCTTGTGGATATAAACTACAAGCGTAGATATCAAGGCTACGAACCATTTGTCCTATCAAGTCAGGCTCAGCTCGTGTACTTCGCAACTTATCCTAGACGGGGGACAGCGAGGTCGGATTGGTGGGCAGTATGCAAGACTAAAGCTAGAAATACCTTTGACATTGACGAAATAGCTTATCAGGAGGACGATCTACCTCTTGTAACAAATATTGTAGATGTGGACTCAACGGAAGTTACTCATTACACGAGTAATAATGTAGAAGATGTAGAATTATCCGGAGAGGACGACGAAGTAGATGAAAGTGAAGACGAGGAAGAGGAAGAGCAGGACGAGGAAGGCGAACAAGATAAATTTTCTGAAGATGATTGAAAATATAAAATATTCCATGTAGAATGTAACTATATTTGGACTATAAATATTGCATGTAGAAGTAGATGTTGACATTAACGAATATATGTATTATATTTTGACTGTATAATACTTTGAGATATGTATCACATTCCGACTGTAGAATGTAGTATATATTTGTGTTTCTCTATATTCATCATATGTTGTTATCAGATATGACAGGACGACGCGGAGGATTCGGCAGGTCCCGAGGTAGACAGAGTGCCACTCCGGTACTGCCTACTGTTGGTTCCGGATCATCGTCGCCCAGTACTCCAGTATATCGATCAGCCACATCTCCGACTGCGACGACGTTGCGTGGCATCACTCCTGGGACGAGTAGTTCCAGGCGTGATAGTACTCCCTCGTCCAGCGTTCCTCCTGCTGACGGAAGCATGGAGACAGATGAGCATGTAGAGGAGGTCGTGCCGACGTTGTCCCAGCATCAGCAAGATCCTCCATGCGCACCACCGGAGGAGACGAGGACAGAGATTTGGGCCGACGGTACAAAGTAAGTCAATTAGATGGTTTAATATATATTTGTGTTTCTCTTTATTCATCGTATATTGACTTTTTCAGTAATCTAAATTATTATTTCTGTATAGATATCGTCCATCGTCGGTTCAGAGACGCCTGGGCCAATTTCTGAGAAACAACTACGGTGGCCCTTGGATCAACTATTCGGAGGCTCCGGAGGAGAGAAAGGCGTTCTGGTTTGCGCACTTCCAGGTAAAAGTATATTAAATAAATCCTCTAATTTATGCATATTCGTGATGCTAACTTAATGAATTATTTATTGTAGCAAACGTATTTTTATTCTCCGCACCGGGCCGAGTTGATCGAGTGGCTCTTTCCTACCGTTGCCGCCAAGCTTATCCGAGATGCTCTGGATGACCAGAAGGCTCGTGATCGTGCTGGAAAACCGATCCAAGGTTGGATCACGCCTGAGCAGTGGACTGCGATGAGGGCTAGATTCGACGATCCGAGCTACAAGGAAAGGTCTAAGAAGGCCAAGGCGGCTAGGCAGAATGCTGCCAAGTGGTGTGGTGGCTCGATTCCGATGACGGAACATTTCCGTCGTTTGGTATGTTTTTTCTTTTAAAATATATTATTTTAATATAAGTACCATAAAATGGTACTTGGAATAAATATTTAAGTTTAGTAATAAAAAATATATTTTTAACAGGTACAGAGGGGTGAGGATGCGAACATGGTGACCGTCTTCTTGGCCACCCATCGCAAGGACGGAAATCTCATTGATGAGAGGGCCTCACAGACCTATGTAAGTATTACTTTACTTTGTGTTTATTTTAATATAACTTAGGCAATTATTGAGTTTCCAAACTTTTTCTAGGCCGAGTATCTTAGGCTTCGTGAGCGGGCGACTGCTAGTGCACCTACACCTGGAGAGGCTGGTGCTTCGTCGCAGCCCGGTCCATCTCCGTCGGCGGACGACCTGTGGGTGACCGCAGCTGGTGGTCTCCAGAGGGGTACGTACTACGGTACGGGCTCCTATGGCGCCCTGGTTGCGACGCAGTCATCTAGGGCCTCCCCGACAGCTGTGCATTCCACACACCCCTCGCAGTCGCAGCCCT
Organism: Iris macrosiphon; assembly: GCA_036927795.1. Taxonomy (NCBI): domain Eukaryota; kingdom Viridiplantae; phylum Streptophyta; class Magnoliopsida; order Asparagales; family Iridaceae; genus Iris; species Iris macrosiphon. The sequence continues at coordinate 40,551,238 of JAYESA010000015.1, read as the reverse complement.
CGCAGTCGTCGGCCAGAGTCCAGGAGGCCGTCCAGGAGGCCGTTGACCGTCAGATTGCGTCTCTCCGTGACGACTTGCTGCGAAGTATGGAGGACCAGTCCCGGTCCCAGCCGCAGGCGGACGATCCGATGCTTATCGCACGATTGGATATGCTCGACCGCAGCATGACGGAGCTACGAGAATTGACAAATGATATTAGAGCCTCCAATGATCGCAACATCATGGAGCTGCAGGCGTCACAGCTATCGATGGGCGAGAAGCTGACGAGGATGCATGCGTCACAGCTATCGATGGGCGAGAACCTGACGAGGATGCAGGATTCAATGGGTGATAGCAGTACGAGGTTGTTATCTACCCTGGATTCTTACAACCAGCGACTCGCAGATTTGGAGCGGGCACGGCCGCCACCGACGTCACTGCCTTCTCCATCGACATCGGTGTCGATTCCACGGGACGAGTATGAGGAGTTGTTATCCTTGAAGCGCGCCGCTGGTCAGCCTCCTGCAGATCCGTAGTAGTCTAGTTATTATTATTATTATTTATGAATTATTGGTACTTCAACAATAGACATGATGTATGATGCTTCTTGTGGTCATTAATTTTTTAGTTAATTTAATTGGATTATATAGTTATCCACATTTAATTGGATTGATACTTCTTGTGGTCTTTAATTTAATTAGATAATATAGTTAACTATATTGAATCATGTTGGTGTGTATGATGAAGATGATGTAAAACTGCAGGGAATCACAATGTTTGATTCTGGGAATTTTTTTTAATTTTTTTTAAAAATTAGCGACGTTATTAGCGACGTTTAGCGACGTTTAGTGACGTTAAATTACGTCGCTAATTACGTCGCTAATTAGCGACTCCGTAAAACGTCGCTAATAACGTCGCTAATAACGTCGCTAATGACGTCGCTAAACGTCGCCAATTGCTGACATGGCAGTATAGCCAGGTCATTAAAGACGTCGGTGTAACGTCGCGATAGATGTCGCTAATCAGCGACGTTTAGCGACTTTTCTAAACGTCGCTTTTTAGTGACTTGGCGTCGCAAAACGTCGCTAAATTTAGCGACACATTAAAGTCGCTAAAAAACGTCGGCATAGCGACGTTTAGCGACGTTTTTTGTATTAGCGACTTGGTATTTTCCGACTTCTTTAAAACGTCGCTAATTACGTCGCTAAACCTAATTAGCGACGATTTTTGGTTATTTAGCGACGTTTTTAGACGTCGCTAATTTAAATTTTTCTGGTAGTGAACTTAGAGGCCCATACCCCCATTTGGTCGACTATGGACTTAGACAAGAAGTTAGTATGGCAACTGTAGAGGCACAACACCGGTCGAGTCTTATCTTCTTTGTGAACTTAAATTATTTTGTACTTTCCTTCATCATAATCTAGCGTACTTATATTTTCTGGACTACCTTCGCTTATGCTGCTATTTTATAGCCTAGTTTTGCAAGATTATTTTTTTATCGAGCTTGTTCATGACATATGTGTTATTGGGGACGCCTACTAATACATTGTCTAGTACAACGTACTTATATATTTTCTGTCTATTATGTATGTTTTACTGTGTTCAATTGGCATGCTTTTATGTATATTGTTACGTCCCTCTGAGGACCTGGTCCCTTTCCAGGTGTAAACGATCTTGACTATTCGTAGGAGCACGGATCAGGACTTGCTACTTCTCTTTCTTTCGAGGAGGTCTTCTCTTCTAGCCCCATTGATCAGTTAGATGTACTTATTTTGTTTCTCTTATATTCTAGTTAGTAGTGGATTTGTCTCCACCAAACTACTTGTTCTTATAAAGCATTTTATACTTGATTTAGTTATATAGTTGATTGGTTATTTGATTCTGTGGATGAGATCTAGGTATGCCCTGTGACTTATGACATAAATCTATACCACTTGTGAATTATTGTCACGCCACAGTCCCAAAATACGTAGGACAAGAAATACGTAAGCATACAAGCCATATGTATATGGCAACTCCAATATATGGAAACCATAACACATACGTACGCTGTAATATGAACAATAATTCACAAGTGGTATATAATTATCATAAGTTATTGGACATAACTAAATCTTATCCACAAAAATCATAAAGAAATAAATGATCAAATATGTCAAAGAACCAAATATAAACTAGTCGAGAAGAACTAATAGTTGGATAAAGACAAATCCACTACCAACTAGAATATAAAAGTAAGTACATCATCTAATAATCAGAGAGGCTCGAAGGAAAGACCTCCTAGAAAGAGAGAGAAGTAGCAAGTCCTGATCTGTGCTCCTGCGAATAGTCATGATCGTCTACACCTGAAAATGGACCAGGTCCTCAGAGGGACATAACAAGATACATAGAAGCATGCCATAAAATAAATACTGTGAAAACTCGAGGGTGAACTAACCAGCTAAGTGAATGCAATTTAAAGACAACCTTAGTATGTATGGGTAGGTGAAAGGTATAAAGCGTAGCGTCGAGCCAGAGGCTAAGTACCTGACATTAGCGATAAACTGGATGCCATGAGTATATGCTGACTATATCACCGATCATGATAGAGCGCAGCTAGTAACCTCTGCCGGATGTATCGACAAGCATATACGCCCATAACCGGGTAACCTGAGCCCATAACTGGGTAATACATGGCCCATAACCGGGTAACACTGAGGCTCACGGCCCCATAGTTTGCTCTGAAACTACGACAACCAAATGTCTGTCCCATATGCCTACTAATTATCTTTTCTGCCCAATGCCAATGTACAAGTCGCGAACACAACGTGGATATCTCGTACTATAATGCAAGTCTCTATAGAAATAAACAATTATGCTAAATACAGTCACACGTGCTGCTCACACCGATGACCAGTCAAGTATGACACACGCGTCCCTACATGAACTCACTCTGTGACGTGTAATGATACGTGACAAGGCCTTGGGAGTCATATTGATAATTCCACAACTTTAGGTGGTCCACTAGACACTAGGTCAGATACAAGTCCTAACGTCAACGCCTTTGTTGACTGCACCCGAGTCTTTCTCGGACGCGCACAGTTATATAATATTTAAATAATAAAATATAAAACTAATAATAATTTAATTTAAATAGTACAATAAGGCAAGGTATACTTGTCTGATCTGAAAAAGAATGAAGTCCCAACTCAAGGCGTCGTCCGATCTACCCGTCACATAAATTAAACAAGTTAGGTTACAAAAGTGGGTAAATAGGTTCCTCTATTTTAATCTATTTTAATTTTGAATAAAATAATCTAAAATAGTATTTTAATCTTATTATAATCTGATTTATTTTTAAACCCTAATTTTGGTCCAAAGAAAGTCAACTTTACGGTTTCGTGATCCGTGGCACACAAATCGAGGCAATCCGTTGACCAAAAAGTCAACCAACTCAAATCCTGGATTTGTGTGTAAAATCCTATAGATTTTAGCACTACATGAATGTCAGAATTGACAGTTTCATAAAATCATAAGTCGGTAAAGAGTTATGTCCACAAGGGCGCACAGATGCAGTTTTTAGTGGTTTTCTATTTACGTCTACGTTAAATAAATTTTACAGTAGACTAAACTTGCATGTTAAATTCTGGAAAAATAATTTTATAGAATTTCATCATGTTAGATTTTTGAAACTTTAAACGCCTCATAATTTTGAGTACGGGATCTCCCGAATTCTCAAAAACACGAAAATATGTCTGATTTCGGACAACTGGCACTTTTAGAATTTTCTGGAAAAAAAGGTTCTAGAATTATTAAAATAATTTATATATTCAGAAAAATAACCTTGATATGGTTCTAACAAAATAACTGGAGCGGTTTGGAGTCTGAAGCTAGGAGATATCATCATTTTAAGTCGTGATAACTACTAGAAAATGAGGCTGAATTTATGATGAATTTTGACTTTTTTGGGCAAAAAAGAGAGGAGTTTGGGGAAGAAAAATATGAAAGATGGGTTTATTCCATAAATCTAATATGTATTTATAATGGTGAAGACTATTTAATTGAATACGACTAGGATTGATTAATTTGGATATGATTATGATCAATTTAAATAAGGATAGGATATGTATGAATTTGCTTTCCTAGTAGGCTCAGAATTTGAATTAATTTAAAATAGAGTTTGAGTTCATCTCAATAATTTATAATCTTAAATGGAATTAAAGATAATACAAATAATTTATATATAATCTTATTAATATTTATTAACACTAAATTAGCATCTATCTAATATTAAGACTATATATATCCAAATAAATCCTAAATAATTTCAAAAATCTAAATAAATTTCTTAAAATTCTAAATAAATTACAAAAAATATAATTAAATATTATAACCTAAAATAAATATTTTGTAGGAACAATATGCAAATATGGTCTCATAGTCAATCATGGAAGTCCTAGAAATTTATGTTCCCTATGTTTTAATTACCTAAAAATTCTAGAAAAATCTCTAAAAATCTAAAATAGCCTAAAAATAATTCTAAATAATTATTTATATAATTAAATATATTAATAAATTTATTTTCTAATTAACTAAGAGAATACTCTAAAGTAATTTAATATTTAAAATAATTTATAATAAATATACTAATATAAAATACACATAAAATAGCTATTTTGGGTGAGGGGTTTACAATCTACCCAACTTAAAAGAATTTTATCCTCGAAATAAAAATAAGGCATGATTTGCTAAATCCTTCACATTCGTATATAAGGCAAGTCTACCGCAATCTCTTCCAAAAATTTAAATAACAAAATCTATTCAAATCCATCGTAATCACTTCAAAATTAAAATAACTACTGTTTAAATCTAAATTTAACCTATCGTAATCTCTTCTCAATTTTTAAATAATCAACTTCCAAATCTAATTCAAATCTATATGATATTCCATATCAAATTTTACATCACGATCTCCAACTATCATAATCTTCTCTAGAAAACAATTCTAATAAAATATTATTCCTATTTTCAACTTATGAATTTCGTACTCTTCAAATTTTTAATTCAATTTTTATCCTCAATATTTTAAATAGATGATCCAACAATCAACATTCAACTTTTAAGTCAAATCATCAAATTATAAAATTTTGAACTCAATCCATCAATGTTCATGTTTAGAGTTCTATATTTTTTTCTCAAGATTTAAATCGTTAATTCAATCTTCAATATTCAAAATTTAAATCATGTGCTCAAATTATAAATATTTGGTCTGCAATATCAAGATTTCAAAATTTATTAAATCCTCAACATCTTAATCATTCTTCTAAAAAAAAATTCCAAAATTAAAATGACTTATATCTCTTAATCTATCTTACTTGATCACAATCTAAATTTTTTTACCTCAAGTTGACAATACAATTTTTACCCAACTTAGAATTTAATGATCCATCACACAAGACTGTACTTTTAAGAAAGACTTTCTCAAATTATTAATCGTGTTATTCAATCTCCAAAAGTTTTAACACCAAATATATCACATATGATATGCCCTTAATTACAAAAGATAGTCACCAAGTAATATGATCGGCCTATGGGGTATATCTAGTACTCTCCATGTATCAAACTTATACCAAGCACGAGCGTTCATCTTTCCGAAATAGGGGAAGACGGAGAACAATAATAAAGAATTCAAGGAGAAGGTGATAGAATACAAGTACATAGTTCAAAGCGATTAAAGAATTCAAAAGGGAGTTGTCAAGGTAGTTGTGGATTGAAATCCTATTTGATAAATTTTTATTCTCATGCTCATATCAGTACAATTATGTAACCGATACGATATGCCCGAACATGTCTAGAGGGCAAGTATATTCGTCTACTAATCAACTATATATCTCAATCTACATAAAGTAGTCATGCGAAGAGCGAACCAAGCGCATTAAGGTTAGCTAGACCATAATACACTGATTTTAATTTTAGATAATATATTAGTGTGTGCACCCAATAATACATATATCATGATCAAGCTCGATAAAAGAATAAGCTTGCAAAACTAGGCTATAATAGCAGCATAAGTCGAGGTAGTCAAAAATATATAAGTATGCTGGATTATAATGAAAGAAGGTACAAAATAATTCAAGTTTACCAAGAAGATGAGACTCGTCCGGTGTTGTGCCTCTATAGTTGCCATACTAACTTCTTGTCTAAGTCTCTAGTCGACCAAATGGAGGTATGGGCCTCTAAGTTCTACAGTCTGGATAAACACTATCGTCTTATGCTAGTATATAGTTGGTGTCATTCAATTATACTTTATTAATGGGTCAAGAGGACCATGTGATACTAGGTTGTGAGGCATACTACCCAACTTATAAGAATTAACTAATACTGTAGCTGCCTTATGGGGATAAAGTAGAAACTCTTGTTGGGGTATACGAGGGAAAGATCTTGGTACCTATTAGGGTATCATATTGCATTATATAGGTAATGGTCATCTTAAGTCTTAATCATAGTGCTTATAGAACAAAAGTATTAATATTAAGAATTGAGAAGTTACTGGCTCTCTAGTGAAAGAGGATATAACCTATATAGAGATATGTGGAACAGATTACCAGATTTGAAACTAAAGGATAATCATCAAATCATATTCTAAATAAACAACTCAACTATCAAGTTCTAACTACTAAGCATATAATTTCAAAATTCAAGATTAACAACTATAATCCTAGCAAACTATATATTCTTAACATAAAAAAAAATCACTTGGCCTACAATCAGAAGGGTTAGGTGGCACGAATTAAAAGATAAAAGAAAAATTTTAGTCGTCGCACAAATATCGAGCGTTAAGGTTTCGGAGGAAGAAGATATGAAATAAAAAATGAGAGACTCTTGATAATATCATGGTTTCCTAAGAAAATATGGTATGCTAATATCTGTGTTCGAGGTACGATCAAGAAAAATGTTATACTCATTCCTCTTGGCTTCCTAAGGTACTGTTCTGCTAATATCAAGACAAGAATCTAAATTTATAGTTCTCTAATACTATCTCACTATGAAAGTTAGGTTTAGTCTTAATATTCAACCTTGGATTTCTATTGGTTCCTCAGTACTAGGGTCAAACAATATGGTCAAATTTCTAACTAACCCTAGTAGTGTCTATACTACTCTCAAGTCCTTCATAAACATATCAAGGGATAATGGTCAATTAATTTATAGGTATTGGATGCTAGGGTTAACTAGGTATGTTAAACTTTTAGGAGCTGCTAATATTTAATTATATTCTTAGTAGGAATGTTACCCTAATTATTATCCTAACAATAAGGATTCCTATATTCTAGCAGAAGGCTATACTCAAGGAACTATTAGGAAAGTACATGAATCAAGCAGGATACAATTATTTAAATAGAACGGATTGAAAGGAAGGTGAGTCATAGTCAAATATTGATGAGACCTAAAACTCCAATCATATGTGTAGGCCCGATCGGTACAGTTACATAACGAAACATCTAACTCGATCTGTATGGACTACCACAAAAATATGTCATATCCCAATCCTAAAATATGTAGGACTAAAAATACGTAAGCATGCCAACCGTATATATATGGCAACTCCAATATATGAAAACCATAACACATACGTACACTGTAATATGAATAATAATTCACAAGTGGTATATAGTTATCACAAGTCATTGGACATAACTAAATCTCATCCACAAAAATCATAAAGAAATAAATGATCAAATATGTCAATGAACCAAATATGAACTAGTCGAGAAGAACTAATAGTTGGATAGAGACAAGTCTACTACCAACTAGAATATAAAAGAAAGTACATCATCTAATGATCAGAGAGACTCGAAGGAAATACCTCCTCGAAAGAGAGAGAAGTAGCAAGTCCTGATCCGTGCTCCTACGAATAGTCATGATCGTCTACACTTGAAAAGGGACCAGGTCCTTAGAGGGACATAACAAGATACATAGAAGTATGCCATAAAGTAAATACTGTGAAAACTCGAGGGTAAACTAACCAGCTAAGTGAATAAAATTTGAAGACAACCTTGGTACGTATGGATAGGTGAAAGGTATAAAGCGTAGCGTCGAGCCAGAGGCTAAGTACCTGGCATTAGCGGTAAACTGGATGCTAGGAGTATATGCTGACTACATCACCGATCATGATAGCGTGCAGCTAGTAACCTCTACCAGATGTATCGACAAGCATATACGCCCATAACCCGGTAACCTGAGCCCATAACCGGGTAACACATTGCCCATAACCGGGTAACACTGAGGCTCATGGCCCCGTAGTTTACTTTGAAACTACGACAGCCAAATGTCTGTCCCATACGCCTACTAATTGCCTTTCCCGTCCAATGCCAATGTACAAGTTGCGAACATGATGTGGACATCTCGTACTATTGTCTCTATAGAAATAAACAACTAAGCTAAATACTGTCACACGTGCTGCTCACACCGATGGCCAGTCGAGTATGACACACACGTCCCTATATGAACTCACTCTATGACGTGTAATGATACGTGTCAAGGCCTGGGGATTCATATTGATAACTTCACAACTTTAGGTGGGTCCACTAGACACTAGGTCAGACACAAGTCCTAACGTCAATGCCTTCGTTGACTGCACCCGAGTTTTTCTCGGACGTACACAGTTATATAATATTTAAATAATAAAATATGTAACTAATAATAACAAAATTTAAATAATACAATAAGGCAAGGTATACTTGTCTGGTCTGAAAAAGAATGAAGTCCCAACTGAAGGCGTCATCCGATCTACCCGTCACATAAATTAAACAAGTTAGGTTACAAAAGTGGGTGAATAGGTTCCTCTATTTTAATTCTGAATAAAATAACCTAAAATAGTATTTTAATCTTATTATAATCTAATTTATTGTTAAACCCTAATTTTGGTCCAAAGAAAGTCGACTTTACGGATTTGTGATCCATGGCACACAAATTAAGGCAATCCGTTGACCAAAAAGTCAACCAACTCAAATCTTGGATTTGTGTGTAAAATCCTTTAGATTTTAGCACTACATGAATGCCAAAATTGACAGTTTCATAAAATCACTAGTCGGTAAAGAGTTATGTCCACAAGGGCCCACAGATGACAGTTTTTTATGGTTTTCTATTTACGTCTACGTTGCACAAATTTTACAGTAGATTAAACTTGCATGTTAAATTTTGGAAAAATAATTTTATGGAATTTATCATGTTTGATTTTTGAAACTTCAAACGGCTAGTAATTTTGAGTTCGGGATCTCCCGAAATCTAAAAAACACGAAAATACGTCTGATTTTGGAAAGCTGGCACTTTTAGAATTTTCTGAAAAAATAGGTTCTGAAATTATTAAAATTATTTATATATTCTGAAAACTAACCATGATATGGTTCTAACAAAAAAATGGAGCGCGTTTGGAGTCCGGAGCTAGGAGATATCTTCTTTTTAAGTCGTCATAACTAGTAGAAAATGAGGCTTAATTTATGATAAATTTTGACTATTTTTGGACGAAAAAGAGAGGAGTTTGGGGAAGAAAAATATGAAAGATGAGTTTATTCCATAAGTCTAATAGGTATTTATAATGGTGAAAACTATTTAATTGAATACGACTAGGATTGGCTAATTTGGATATGATTATGATCAGTTTAAATAAGGATATGATATGCATGAAGTTGCTTTCCTAGTAGGCTCAGGATTTAAATTAATTTAAAATAGAGTTTGAGTTCATCTCAATAATTTATAATCTTAAATAGAATTAAAGATAATACAAATAATTTATATATAATCTTATTAATATCTATTAACACTAAATTAGCATCTATCTAATATTAAGACTATATATATCCAAATAAATCCTAAATAATTTTAAAAATCTAAATAAATTTCTTAAAATTCTAAATAAATTTCAGAAAAATATAATTAAATATTTTGCCCTAAAATAAATATTTGGTAGGAATAATATGCAAGTATGGTCTCATAGTAAATCATGGAAGTCCTAAAAATTTACGTTCCCTATGTTTTAATTACCTAAAAATTCTAAAAAAATATCCAAAAATCTAAAATAGCCTCAAAATGATTCTAAATAAATATTTATATAATTAAATATATTAAAAAATTTATTTTCTAATTAACTAAGAGAATACTCTAAAGTAATTCAATATTTAAAATAATCTATAATAAATATACTAATATAAAATACACATAAAATACCTATTTTGGGTTAGGGGTTTACAATTATTATTCATAATATAGCGTACGTATGTGATATGGTTTTTATATATTGGAGTTGCCATATACATACAGCTGGCATATTTACGTATTCCTAGTCCTACGTATTTTGGGACTGGGGTGTGACAACTGGACTAGTGCAAACCACAACAACCACTGCAGCTCAGTTGTGCACAGTAGCTGTGAGGCAAGGTGTAGTAGTACACCAACTGCTCGAGTGAGCAGTGGCAAGAGGAAGGCCGCTGTAGTAGCAGTCAATACAACAAGTGAGTATCAGTACTGTGTAGTTCAGTGTACAACCCTTTACTGCCAGTGGAGGCTTAGGCACAGGGGCAAGAGGGAGGTGCAGCAATCGACAAGTGCAGTGTCAGTGAGTGAGGAGAGGCTCAACAGTTCAATAACAAGGGGATGAGGAGTTGCTTGAGCTGCAGTGGGCAGAGGTGCACACTGCACAGAGGGAGAGTAGTACTATTTCAAGGGGGAAGAGTAGGGAGCAGTGTGCAGTATCAGGTAGCACTGTACGGTATCCTACTGCACAGTAGCAACTGAAGGGGGTATCGAATAATAGAAGTAACAGCTTCAATCAGAGGGGAAGAACTGTGCAGTAGCTTGTGCACTGGGAGCACTGAACATACATTGCATTCTCAGCATAGCAGTGTACAGTCGAAGTGTTCAGCAAGTAGTAGAATCAGTCGAGCAATAAGTACTGCAGTAGGGAGAAGCTCGGGCACCCTGTAGCAACTGCAGAGAAGTATGCAATGGCTAGTGCAACTGCACAGCAAGCCGCAGAGGTATCCATTCAGTAGGCATTCGTGCACAGCAAGAAGAGAGGAGCTGAGCTGCATAGGAAAGGGATACAGCAAGGATGTGCACGAGCTTGTGTACAACTAGGGGACATCAGCTAGTAGGCACTGCAGGCAGCAAGTTATCAGCAAGGCAGCAAGTTAACTGTGCAATGCATAGCACAGTATTAGTGCAGTATCTGCACAATACAGTTTCAATATCAGCAACACTGGGGTGTTTCAGTCAGTAGGTTTGTTTAGTTAATATGGTAGTGGTTTAGTTTAGTGTATTAATGAACATGTGGTGACAGTTGAGGAGAGTTCAGACCTTAGTTGTACAAGTGTTAGGGACAGTAAATTATGTTGGGTGTGTGTGAAGTGTGATTGAGTCTTAGTGTAGGTTGTTAACTCTAATCCGAGTACATGTATTGGTGTGTATGGAGAATACTGATATATGCAATTGAGTATTTTATGAGGTTTAAGGTCAGTGTATCAGTAGGTATTACATTGCAGTTGTGTATCAGAGTATGTGTGTGTGCAAACTAGCATTTAGTGAGTGTGTGTACAGACTTGGGGCTCGGGTCTGTCACAGTGAGGGGTACACTGTGACAGTTGGGTTATGTGTGCTAGTGTGTGTGTGTGGAGGATTAAGGAGAATATTAGTGCAATAACTGTAGGTATGTGTGTTGTTAAGAGAGTGATGTGTAGGTGTATGCCCTCCTTGTGTGTTTGCATCTGTGCCAGAGAATGCAACTAAGGAAACTGTAAATTGTAGTTGTATGTGGGTTAGTTAGTTCTCACATGTGTATATGTGTTGTAAGTTAAGTTGTGAGGGGAGTGTCAAGTGATATAGTGAATTATCTTATGTCATGAGAGCATAGGATAGTGTCATGGGATGTGCACAGCAAGGTGTAGTGAAGTGAGTATCTAGATACTTTGGGTATAGGAAGATTGTGTGGTCTTAGTGCAAGTTGAGGGCTGCAATGACTTAGAACTGCACTAGTGTGCTGCTGTTTGAGGTATCTCCAGTAAAGGGGACTGAAATGTAAGGGTTGTTGCACCAATGTGTTGGAACATGAGTGAAAGAGAGTGAGTGCAAAATAAGTTAGTGTATATGTATATGACTGGAATGGGTATTTTCCTTCTGGGCAAGTGTCATTAGTGAGTGATATGTAGGTTGATACCATTATGGGTTTTTGGGTATCATGATACTTAGGTAATATGGGTGTGAGATTGAGCTAGATATGAGTACCTTAGGCCATGTTGCTTGGTATCAATGTGAGCTGAGGGGTGTCAAGACAAGTTGATTCATGTGTCTAGAACACCAAGGTACCAAGATAATTGAGTTACTTTGGGAAAGTATCTTGAATGTGGTCAAGGTATCAAGGTAATAGGCTAAATAATGGGAGTTGGGCTAAGGTATTATAATATACTGGTATTTATGACTTATATGGTGTATATATATAAATGATACTTAATATATATATTGTAATATTAGCTAGTATTGGTTAGTATAACCTAGATGTAACTAGTATTGAGCTAGGAACCTTGGTTTGACCTAGTATTGACTAGTATAGACTAGTTTGACTCTAAAGGTCAACTCAAAAGGTAGATTGAACCTAGAATTAAGTTGTGGACCTAGTTTGACCTAATTTGACTAGATTTGACCTAGAAAGATGGTTTTAACCTAATTTAGACTTATTTATGATTCAGAAATACCTTTTAACATGATGACTCATATATAGGTCAGTGTGACACCAGTATGGACATCGATTTGCATCCATTGCTCCGGACCAGAGGCGAGTACATTCTTTAATAGTGTCCATTAATTTATAATTTCTATATTTTAAGTACTTAGAAATGTTACATCTGATTTTTGACACTATAGTACACGGACTAGTATATAGCTTGGATCTTCAGTCATGAGATGTTACAATGGTTATCATATTGACATCGTACAAGACATTGATATTAGATATTGTACATGGTATTATTATTGGACAATGATCATGTAAAATAATGTGTCATGGTTGGATCCACTGTACTAGTTGGGACGGGAGAATTGCTAGTAAGAGATGTGATCATATTCCTATTGTAAATTGTAAAATATTTTTAGTGTTAATCATACACCTCACGTATGATTAGCCAGGCCACATAACTATCGTACAAGTTCCTAAGCCGATCATACATCGAAAGTAGTATTTCAAACACTTAAAATAGTTTTAGTTCTCCATATTCAGTTCCATGGATCATATTGCCTTGAATCTGATATTGTAGTTTCTTTCTCTTTTATATTATATATGCACTGACTATACCCTGTTGTCTATATTGCCTATTTTCTTTGCCATTTTCTATTGCATTTATTTATATTTCTCTCAGTATATAGCATCCTCTATTTATTGTTTTATAGTCCTTGTCAACTAATTGTAACTACTATTTGGTTGTACTTTGCTCCAATCCTGACTGTATATATTTTTCAGCCTGGTGTCCGATATATTATGGACCACATGGAGAGTAGCTGTAGCCTTGGACCTTGTTGCTCAGGTGTGATTGTTGGAAGGTCTAGCCGGAATCACTAGCTATATTAGTTAGTTCATTTTGTAGATTTTGGTATCAGATTTATTTCTGGCATATATTGAGACTTAGATGCTATTGTTTGAAGTTAGATTATATTATTGTTTAGACTTTGTGGTTGTGGTTCAATTTTTCTTTCGATATATGATTGTAATTTAGTTCTGTAGTTAAGTATTTCATATTATATTGATATATATGTGTCTCCTTATGGAATTGGATATTCTTGTGAGATTGATTAGATAGTATTGTGACCTAGACAATATTCTACTGCCAATGCTGTGGTGTAGGCTGGACGTACACGCGTTCTCGTACCCCTATATCAGGTGTGGGTCGTGGCACATTTTAGTGGTGGCCAATGCAGGTCGAGCTTCACAATTAGAGCGATGTCGTGGTAGTGCAACGACTTAGTTGTACTACTATGAGCCTATGATAGGATCTAGGATATAGCATACTAGGTTGAGAGCGAATACTCAATCACAATTAGGAACACTTCCAATCTATTGATCTTGTTATCCTTATTCTTTCTGAGTATTGCTTCTTTAAATATTTTTGTCCTTCCTTGATGATATCATATTCTTGTGCCTTAATGACTTCTTCTTGTTTCGATCCGTCTTCAGGATGCCACCGAAGACCAGATCGCAGCAATCAGGAGCAGCTGTCGTGTCGGAGAGGTCAGCGACTTCTCGACCTCCTATACAGGGAGTGGCATGGACTATTCCTTCACCTTCTGTCCGTATAGGAGTTTCAGCAACTTTCAGGGGTCCTCCTCCCCCACCTTTCCAGAGGGCTGTTCCAGCTTTTGCAGAGGACCTTCCTCTCCCGCCGCAGATTCCTTTTCCTGGAGGTGTGCCTGTTGACGGGGCATAGATTTTTACTTTGATTCAGGGCATGGTAGATGCCCAGAGGGTGACGGCGGAGGCCCAATGTGTTCAAGATGAGGCTCAGAGGGTGCAGACAGAGGCGCACTAAGCACAGACTGAGCTGATAAGAGAGATCATGGAGAATGCTCACCAGGTGGCCCTACAGGAAGTTAAGAGAGTTGCCCAGCAGTATCCTATTCAGCAGCAACAGCAGAGGCCAGGCACTATAGTTGACTTCAAGAGGATGATACCTCTAGAGTTCAAGGGTATCGAGGGGATACTTTAAGCGGATGACTGGTTAGAGGATATGGAGAGAAACCTGCGATTGGCCCAGATTCCAGAGATCTTGCAGATCGAGGCGGCCAACAGTCAGTTGTTCGATATCGCATTCACGTGGTATCGCACGGAGATAAGACTTACTGCTTAAGAACTTACTTGGAAGGCTTTCAAGGAGCTTTTCAAGGAGAAGTTCTTTCCCGACGTGGCCCTGGAAGCTTTGGAGAGTCAGTTTTATGACTTGGTCCAAGGGAACATGTCGGTCGACGAGTACATCGCAGAATTCTATCGATTGAGCCATTTTGCATCGTCAATGATTCGGGACCTAGGAGATTGAGCCCGAAAGTTTAGAAAGAGCCTGACGAGGGAGATTAGGTCGTGCACTTCTGGTTGTCGCACCGCTACCTTTGAGGATATCTTGATAGATGCCCAGATTGCTGAGGAGGATATGGATCTCAGGCCCAAGAGGAGTCACGATGTTTCTAGGGATACGAGTGGCAGTGTAGGGCCGACCAAGCATCCCCATAATCAGTAGTAGCCGAGGATATTTCATCATCACCACTAGCAGCACCAAGCACCAGTTCATGTTCAGCAGGATCAGCAGTAGCCTCCGAGGCAGACCCAGTAGGCTTGTCATTTCTGTAAGAAGCCAGGTCACCTTTGGGAGGGCTGTAGAATGAGGCTAGGACTTTGTTTGTACTATGGCGCTGTGGGACATCGAGTAAGGGATTGTCTTCTAGCTCCTTATCTTCCCGGCCAACACGTAGCTCCAAATCAAAGAGGTCCATTTAGGCCACCTGTGGAACCGCAGATTGCTCAGCACCCGTGGAGGAAGCCACCCCAGTAGGGCAGGACATTTGCGATGATGGTCGAGGAGACTGATACTGCAGGTGATGGGCTAGAAGGTTTTGTTCTATTTTTTTCTGTTCATTTCCATCTATTTGATTGATTAATTGATTCCTTACTGCCTTAGCTTGCATGAGTGATTTTCTTGCTATAATATAATTAGTAGTGACCGAAAAAAGACTACAATACCATGACAAAAAGAAACCATAACCATGCATGTTTGTTTTCTTTTTCTAGATTATATGCTGTATGATTGTAGGCAGGACTTTCTTAGACCTTGATTGTTGGGGGTTTGACCGTAGTGAAGATTAATGAATAGGTTATGACTGGTCAGAGAGAGACAAGATTTTAAATTTTGAGGACAAAATTTTTCTAAGGGGATTAGACTTGTCACTACCACATTTTCATAATAGGAATATTTTTGTCATTTTTATTATTATTATAAATATTGTGTATATTTTATTTATTTATAATGTGCATGTTATATATATTGTTAATATTATTATTATTTGTTAGTTGATTAGTCTATTTATTTTAGACTTGACATTAGTGGACCACACTAGACTTGACTTGACCCATTGACTCAATTAAATAGTTAGTCATGACTAGATTAATTCTATTAACCCTATTTAAACTCAAGAATAGAATATTCCTCTAATGGTTTAGTAGATCATATTCATGAAGGAATGAGAGGAGCACTAGATTCAATTCAAATATTCCTCAACCTAACCCTAACCCTAGAGGAAGTTTATATAAACATCTTCATTCATGAGTAGCCTCCATTTATTTCAAATTTGTTCATCCCCAAATTAGAAAGCAAACCCTAATTTCTCTATTTCAAAATTTTATCCCTCTCATTCTTATTCCAAGGAGGCTAAGAAGCTTGGAATTTCTAGAGGAGCACTTGTGGAGGGAAGCATTGGCTTGAGGGTTGTGTCCAACTTTTATTTGTGTCCATTTGGTGGAAGGCATTGAGAATCCATCTTCCAGTAGGTAAAACTCTTGTCCCTCTTGTCATTTTAGTTTTTAATGGTGAAATAAACCCCTAAAAACCTATCCAAGGCTAAGGACTACCCATAGGAAGAAGAACTAGGTTCTTTGGAGACCTATTATAAAAGTTACATTGAATTTTGTGCTAATTTGGGAAAAACTCCGAATTTGGACCATAGGTGTTTTTAGGAATGTATCATAGGTGATTATGGAGTGTGATGGATGATTTAAGAAGGGGCACATATCCACAAATGGATAAAGGAAATCTGTATCATGATACACATGATACGGTGGTGTAAATAGGTAGCTTCAATGCATTTGGTGTCCTAGCATGCCAATTTCTTCATAGTATATTATAATAGTTATTACATGTGCTATTTATACTATATTTGATGTTTAGATGTGTTCTTATAGTTTTTGTGGTGTTTGGTGATGTTTGGAAGGAGTATCTTGAGTGTATCATGAAGTATCTCATTGGTGCACACCAAGTGTTTGATATTGTGTGTAGTTGTGGGTGTCTATCCATATTATGAGTATTACATATATGTATAGAGGGGTATATATATATATATATATATATATATATATATATATATATATATATATATATATATATATATATATATATATATATATATACTCTATATAGCTCACATACATACATACATATATACTATATATATATATATATATATATATATATATATATATATATATATATAGGTGTTGATATATATATATAGCAATAGATATATATAGAGGTGTATGTGTACTAGGTGTTTATGAGTTTGTGTGAGTGAGGCAGAGCAGTTCTCAGTTTCAGTAAGGAGGGGAGACACTGGGCTCGTGCACAGCACATCAGCTGCGGCAGCTCAGTTGTGCACAGTGGCTGTGAGGCAAGGTGCAGCAGTACACCAACTGCTCGAGTGAGCAGTGGCAAGAGGAAGGCCTCTACAATAGCAGCCAATGCAGCAAGTGAGTATCAGTACTGTATAGTTTAGTGTGCAACCCTTCACTACCAGTAGAGGCTCGAGCACAGTGGCAAGAGGGAGGTGCAGCAATCGACAAGAGCAGTGTCAGTGAGTGAGGGGAGGCTCAACAGTTCAATAGCAAGGGGTATAAGGAGTTGCTCGAGCTGTAGTGGGCAGAGGTGCACACTGTACAGAAGGAGAGCAGTACAGTTTTAAGGGGGAAGAGCAGGGAGCAGGGAGCAGTGTGCAGTATCAGGTAGCACTGTGCAGTATCCTACTGCACAGTGACAACTGAAGGAGGTATCGAGTAGTAGAAGTAACAACTTCAATCAGAGGGGAAGAACTGTGCAGTAGCTCATACACTGGCAACACTGAATAGGCAGTGCATTCTCAGTATAGCAGTGTATAGTCAAAGTGTTCAGCAAGGAGCATTATTAGTAGAGCAATGAGCACTGCAGTAGAGAGAAGCTCGGGCAACCTGCAGCAACTGTAGAGGAGTATGCAATGGCTTGTGCAACTGCACAACGAGCCACAGAGGTATCCATTCAGCAGGCATTTATGCACAGCAAGAAGAGAGGAGCTGAGTTGCACAGCAAAAGGGTGCAGCAAGGATGTGCATGAGCTTGTGTACAGCTAGGGGACAACAACTAGTAGGCACTGCAGGCAGCAAGTTAACTATGCAATGCACAGCATAGTATAGGTGCAGTATCTGCACAGTACAGTTTCAGTATCAGCAACACTGGGGTGTTTCAGTCAGTAGGTTAGTTTAGTTAATTAGGTAGTGGTTTATGTAGTGTAGTTAGTGTAGTGTATTAATAAACAAGTGGTGACAGTTGAGGAGAGTTCATACCTTAGTTGTACAAGTGCCAGGGACAGTAAATTATGTTGGGTGTGTGTGAAGTGTGATTGAGTCTTAGTATAGGTTGTTAACTCTAATCTGAGTATAGGTATTGGTGTGTATGGAGAATACTGATATATGCATTTGAGTATTTTAGGAGGTTTGAGGTCAGTGTAACAGTAGGTATTATATTGCAGTTGTCTATCAGAGTATGTGTGTGTGCAAGCTAGCATTTAGTGTGTGTATGTCCAGACTTAGGGCTCGGGTCTGTCACAGTGAGGGGTGTACTGTGACAGTTGGGTTATATGTGCGAGTGTGTGTATGGGGGATTAAGGGGACTGTTAGTACAATAACTGTTAGTATGTGTGTTGTTAAGAGTGTGATAAATAGGTGTGTGCCCTCCCTGTGTGTTTGCATTTGTGCCAGAGAATGCATCTAAGGAAACTGCAAATTGCAGTTGTTTGTGGGTTAGTTAGTACTCACATGTGTATATGTATTGTAAGTTAAGTTGTGAGGGGAGTGTTAAGTGATATAGTGATTTATCTTATGTCATGAGAACATAGGCTAGTGTCAAGTGAAGGGTGAGTGTATAGGATGTGCACAACAAGGTATAGTTAAGTGAGTATCCAGATACTTTGGGTATAGGAAGACCGTGTGGTCTTAGTGCAAGTTGAGGGATACAATGAGTTAGAACTGCACTAGTGTGCTGCAGTTTGAGGTATCTCCAGTAAAGGGGACTGAGATGTAAGGGTTATTGCACCAATGTGTTGGAACACGAGTGAAAGAGAGTGAGTGCAAATTAAGTTGGTGTATATGTATGTGACTGGAATGGGTATTTTCCTTATGGGAAAGTGTCATTAGTGAGTGACATATAGGTTGATACCATTATGGGTTTTTGGGTATCATGATACTCAAGTAATATGGGTGTGAGAGTGAGCTAGAGATGAGTACCTTAGGCCATGTAGCTTGGTATCAATGTGAGTTGAGGGGTGTCAAGAGAAGTTGATTCACGTGTCTAGAACACCAAGGTACCAAGATAATTGAGTTACTTTGGGAAAGTATCTTGAATGTGGTCAAGGTATCAAGGTAATGGGCTAGATAATGGGAGTTGGGCTAAGGTATTATAATATACTGGTATTTGTGACTTATATGGTATATATATTAATGATACTTAATATATATATTGTAATATTAGCTAGTATTGGTTAGTATAACCTAGATGTAACTAGTATTGATCTAGGAACCTAGGTTTGACCTAGTATTGACTAGTATTGACTAGTTTGACTCTAAAGGTCAACTCAAAAGGTAGATTGAACCTAGAATTAAGTTGTGGACCTAATGTGACCTAGTTTGACTAGATTTGACCTAGAAAGATGGTTTTAACCTAATTTAGACTTATTTATGATTCAGAAATACCTTTTAACATGATGACTCATAGATAGGTCAGTGTGACACCAGTTTGGATATTGATTTGCATCCATTACTCCGGACCATAGGCAAGTACATTCTCTAATAGTTTTCATTAATTGATAATTTCTATATTTTAAATACTTAAAAATATTATATCTGATTCTTGATACTATGGTACACAGACTAGTATATAGCTTGGATCTTCAGTCGTGAGATGTTACAATGGTTATCATATTGACATCGTACACGATATTGATATTAGACATTGTACATGGTATTATTATTGGACAATGATCGTGTATCATAATATGTTATGCTTGGATCCACTGTACTAGTTGGGGCGGGAGAAATTACTAGTAAGAGATGTGATCATATTCCTATTATAAATTATAAAACATTATTAGTGTTAATCATATACCTCATGTATGATTAGCCAGGCCATATAGCTATCGTACAAGTTTCCAAGTCGATCACACATCGAAACTAGTATTTCAAACACTTAAAATAGTTTCAGTTCTCCATATTCAGTTCCATAGATTATATTTTCTTGAGTATGATATTGTAGTTTCTTTCTCTTTCATATCATATATACACTGACTATACCCTATTATCTGCATTGCCTATTTTCTTTGCCATTTGCCATTACATTTATTTATTATTTTCTCTCAGTATATAGCATCCTCTATTTATTATTTTATAGTCCTTGTCAATTAATTGGAACTACAATTGGGTTGTACTTCGTTCCAATCCTGACAGGATATATTTTTCAGACGGCGACTTAGAGGACTGGTGTCCGACATATTACGGACCACATGGAGTGTAGTTGCAGCCTTGTGTGATTGCCGGAAGGTCAAGCTGAAATTACTCAGGTGTGATTGCCGGAAGGTTAAGCTAAAATTACTAGCTATATTAGTTAGTTCTTTTTGTAGATTTTGGTACCGGATTTATTTTTGGCATATATTGAGACTTGGATGTTATTGTTTGAAGTTAGATTATATTATTGTTTAGACTTTGTGGTTGTGTTTCAATTTTTTTTTCGATATCTTATCGTGCTTTAGTTCTGTTGTTGAGTATTTCATATTATATTGATATATCTGTATCTCCTTATGGAGTTGGATATTCACGTGAGATTGATTAGATTGTATTATGATCTAGACAGCATTCAACCACCGATGCTGCGGCGTAGGCTGGACATACCCGCGTACTCGTGCCCCTATATCGGGTATGGGTCATGATACTCCCTAACTCCATGAGCAATATCTTGCCTCGTATACACAACAACATACATGAGACTCTTCAATGCTAAAGCATACGGAACCCACTTCATATCTTCCTTTTTATTCTCGATAGATAGACACTGAGCTCCAAGGGGGGTTGCTCACTTTCTTTGAGCCGTCCACCCCAAAATATTGCCCGATGAATATACTTCTTTTGTCACAAGTATAATAACTTGGACTCTCTCTCTCCCTTTCGGCTGATCTCCATCCCAAGAATAATCTTTCCTACGTCCAAATTTTTTATAGAGAATATCGCACCCAGTTAGTACTTTAACTCCGCTATCCTGGTGGGATTCTGGCCCACCAATAACATATCATCCATATAAAGTAGTAAAATAATGAAATTATCCTCGGCAAAATACTTCATGAATACACAGTGATCCAACGTTGTCCGTGCATAACCATGCTCTCCCATAAATGACTTAAACTTTATGTACCACTGCTTCAGAGCATGCTTCAGACTATACAGACTCTTCCTTAACCTGCAGACTAAATATGACTTGCCCTTCTCACAAAATCTCTATAGATGCTCCATATATGTATAACTCTTCCTCTAAATCACCGTGGAGGAATGCCATCTTCACATCAATTTGCTCAACCTTTATGTCAAAACTAGATGCTGACGCTAGCACCACTCGAATAGATGACAACTTAACAACTAAAAAAAGGATCCCATTAAATTCCATATCCTCTCGCTGACTGTAGCCTTTAACTACCAGTCTCACTTTATTTTGAAGGTGAGTAACATCTTCTATATGCTTCATTCTAAACACCCATCGATTCTTCAAAGGCTTCTTGTCCTTTAACAATCGCACCAGTTCATAAGTGGAGTTTGCTTGTAAGAAACTTATCTCCTCCTGCATGACCTGCATCTACTCATGTTCGTCTTCCATCGCCTAAGCGAAACTTTCAAGATCTTCTTCGTCAATCAATAGTATATACTCATCTAGTGAGTATCTCGTGGATGGTCGACTAACTCTCTTGCTTCTCTTTAACGCAACCTCTGGTGGTGGCTATATATGAACAACCTCATTCCCTTCAGGAACTGCCTCTTCGACATGCTCATCCTTTTAAGGGTCACCTTGACCACCATCAGTAGGCTGATGATCAAGGTTGAGAATATCTTCATATTCTAGCTCTCCCATAACTGGATCCTCTGTAATGTCCTCTAGAAATGGCTCAAAGTTAAATGACTCTAACTTTAGACAATTCTTCAACCTTAAAAGGAATCTCAGAATCCTGAGTGTTGGTCTGATCTGATCCTCGACGAATACTACGTCCCTGCTTTTATAGAGCTTTCTTTCCACGGGATCATAGAGTCTATAGACAAAATATCCCAACCATAGCCGAAAAAGATGTACTATCTCTTCTTTGACTCAAATTTTGTTCTCTCGTCCTTCGGTACATGCACGATGGCCTTACAACCAAACATTCGAAGGTGACATCTCTTTGTCTACCATACTTTATCAGGTACATCACCCTATAAATGAGAACTAGGATAAAAATTAATAACATAAGCAGTAATTTTGAGAGCCTCACTCCAATAACTGTCCAATAAGTTTACTTCTGACAACAAATATCGTAATCTCTCTGTAAACCCCCATCCCCAAAAATTCTTAATAGTATTTATGTAGCTAGCCTATTTAATCATGATTGTATATATGGTTTTGTGTGTTTTTATATATAATATATGTAAGGGTTTATGTTATTAGATGATACAATATATGTCATAGGTTTTGGACTAGGTTTGGTGCACTAGAACTAGTTATAATTCAACCTAGTTATATTGGGCTAGTTGTTAGATTAAGCTAGTTAAACCCAACCAAAACACATACAAATGAATCCAAACTTGGACCAAATGTTTTTAAGTGTTTAGGGACCCAAACCAAGTCATCATTGGACCCAACCCTTGCACATATGCTATTGTAGACAACAACCTATGCCTATCTAATTTAGTCGACCCTATAAGGGGTTCTACTCCCTTGTTGGTTTCATCAACCACCCCTCTACTTATCCTAAACCCTTAATTTTAGCCCACAACCTCCTCATTTCATTAAATACAGCCTAAAAATCATTCTCCCCCTTATTCCTACTCATTTTCCCTCCCCAAACACCCCTAGTACTGGCCGAACTTCACAGGGAAGGCTGCTAAACTTTGGTGACTTCCATACTGCTGTGCACATTAAAATTTATAGGTAAATGCCTCAAATCCTTCATCTACTTCATTTTCAATCTCTTCCCCTCATTTCTTTACATATTTATCAACCTTTTCTTGGTATTTTTTACCTTTAGTTGGTGTCAAAAGCAATGGTGGTCCTTTTGAAGTGCTGCTGAAATTGTTGTTGAACTCCGTGCTCGTACGCGACAGAATATGTATCCAAAATAGGTAAATATCCTTCCAAACTCTTCCCCCTTGTACCTAAACCTCTTCCCCTAAGTTAATTATATATTCTTCCATAGTTTTCTTTTATTTTTCCTTCCGTAGACGCTATCAACTCTCCGTGTACGATGCTGATTTCGGTGTCAAGAACACCATTGTCTGTGCACCAAAATAGATACATATCCTACTTTGATTGTCATTTTATGACTCCTAACTTAAGGTACAACTAGATACTTTGATACCCTAGGTATAAAACATAATTAAAATATAAAAACCCTAGTTTAATGGTGTTAAACACTCTCTCGAACATAAAATTTTAGAACTGGACACTTGTGTTCACACACCTATTTGCATGTGTTAAACTCATATTTTATGCTCGAAACCTTCATGAATATGCACCTATGTTTACCACCCCTTCGATATCCTATATTTTATTATGTTAGAATCACGATTATCCAAGAAGAAACCATATTTTTAGTCCCATTTCTCTTAAATTCCTGAACTTGCATGTTGTGTTCGTGCTCGTCATTTCATACATTAAACTTTCATTATTATGCTAAAAATTTCATGATTATGTACTTACCTCTAATCCCTACCATATCATATTTATAAACCATGTTAGATTCATGATAAATTAGGTTTAAAATCACTTTTTTACATTGATATTTCTAAATTCTAGATTTGGAATTTAGCGCTATGTCATGATAAAACCTTTCATTTTATGTACAGAATTTTTCGAATGCGTACCAAACATGTTCCACATTATTAGCACTCAAATCCATGTTAGGATTTTATAACATGATTTTTATGCCCTACAATATGTGTTTTTGACAAGTAATTTCAATATGTATGTTAGTGTTAGAAATTGCCAATTTTACCTTTAGAACGTACGTCATACCATATGTTAGGTTTATATTTTGATTTGAATATATAGGTTACTCATTGAACATGTTAGCATGAGGATAAAATATGTAGGAAAATATAGGAATGATCACTTAGGATTGGTACTGTCCAAACTGACAAGTTATAGATGTTGTCATTCACTAGTGCACAAGTAGCCAATCTTGACAATTTGTAGGAATAAACCTAGTCAACCCTACCTACTAAAGTCATATTTTTATGTGTTAGAGTGGCTTAGCAATATTGCATATATGATTATTAGGGTTAGTAGTTTAAATGGCAACTTGAGCATTAAACTTAGAAAGTGTGACAATAGGTTGACCTTTGAATATAAAATTTTGGGTATGATTACTAATCCTGTTATAAAGAACAACAAGTATCACATGTGAATATCTTAGGAACTAGGTTGACCTAGAATTATTTATTATTATTTGAGGGTATTGAGTTGTTAGGTGACTTGAAGGTTAGGCTACCTTTTGTAACATTTTTCTAAATTAAGCCTAGTTAGAATCATCTTCTGAACTAATTTTTCTTAATTGAGTCAAATCCTTAGTTTTGTAACCAACCATATGTGTATGTATTAGTTTTATTGTGCTTGCATAGTAAATTATATAATAGAGGCTAATTTAGTATTATTATTATTATTATTATTATTATAATATAGGGACTAGGGGCGGTTCGACTTTGGAGACAGGATCGGGATTGCTATATACTCATATTGGAGTTCCAAGCAAGTATGCATTGCTTTATTGTACTATTTAACCTTCTCTAGTATTCTTCATATGATTCTATTTTGATTATAATGTATATACAGATATAGTGCATATCTGAGAATGACAATCGGGTGCAGTCGAAGAAGGCGCCGATATTTAGTCTTGTGTTGGACCTAGTTTCTAGTAGAAGTACCTAATTTTTTTTAGTTATCATTATATCTCCCAAGGCATAAACACGTATCATTACATGTCACAGTGAGAGTTCACGTTAGGACATGAACTTACGTACTCGATTGGCCATCGGTATGAGTAGCACGCGTGATAGTACATAGCATAGTTGTTATAGTTCTTTGGTATTTAGTGACTTGCATTATAGTTATGAGATGTCCATATCGTATTCACGACTTGTACATTGGCGTTGAACGAAAAAGACAATTAGTAGGCATATGGGACATACATTTGACTACCGTAGTTTTTTGGAGGAAACTACGGGATCGTGAGCCTCAGTGTTACCCGATTATGGGCTTTTATAATAGTGGATATATCCGATAGTGGTCACTAGCTATGCTCTAGGGTTGATCGGGATGTATGCTAGTATATATACTTTTTTATGCCCCGATCATATAGGGGGCCGATTGTCCTTGCATGGCACCTTACGGAATCGATCATCCTCCCTTGGGCGTGATGTCGTGCAAGCCTAAGTTGTGCTTGCACAAGGCCAAGTCTTTGAACAATTACAAATAAGATATTCAAGATAGAAGCATCGAAAAAATATTGTAGAAAATTAAATAAAAACGATAATATAAGAAAACAAGCTCTTTATTAATATCTGAAGTGATTATAAGGCTTTGTCAATTGGCTTACATCTCTCTATATTACAATGACATCATTCCATACATTACATCCCTTTAAATAGAAATTAGCCCAAAATATCTCGGTGCATATGAAGGCATCGACTCCTGATCTCCGGCTCCTGAGGATGAGGCTCGGCTATATCTTCTTCGAATAATCCAGCACATACAAACGAAACTAGTGGGGGGTCAGCAATTTGGGAAAAGTATTGAAGAGTATAAAATCAACAAACAGAAGCAACACTCTCTAAAATCAACACTAAGTAAGCATGTGATAAAATATTACATTACTAGTGGTCTTTCTACTTTTACCTAGGTTTATTTCATGCAGTACGGGATCAGAGGCAGTTTACTTATTTTGAAAACACGTCTTTAAAAATTGTTTGCTTATTCAATACATTCAAGCATGCTATAGAGACAATGCTCTATCGTGCAGTACACAACATGTATCGTGAGCTATATTCATTAACTCTTAGGAACATAAGCTATCTCTAGTGGACTATTCATCTCAATTCAAGGCCGTAATAACATATACATGTAAAACAAATAAGTCTTATGAGCAGTTCGATAAGAAACATAAAAAATAACTAGTGATCACTTATACAATGATTCTTACCCTCGGCCGGACGGTTATCCCTGCAATAGAAATACAAGTTAGCAACAATTTGCATATATGAATAAGGTTATATTCCCTGTTCATTTCTTCATCAAACAGTTAGGTGTGCAAGAAGGCTAACCTAGCATTTGTTCTAACTATATGATGGTCCCCGAGTGTTGGTTCCCCAGGATTAGCAAGTGGAACGTATAAGCCCATCCCACTAATAAATTTTCTACCCTCCCGTAAGTAAGAAATTCTAGCATTAGGTTATCTAGATTACTCCTAGGCCGAATGATCCCCAGTGCCCCACGAATTGCTCGAGAGATTATCCTTGTGCACAAGTTGTCCAGACCACGTACATGAATGCATGTACCTATCAGATAATCTCTAGGATGCACATGTTCATGAACATGCAAACTTTTCAATCAAGCGATAGAGCCAAAGTTCTCAATTCTCTTGCCTAATAGCCACACCCTCCCATAAGTATGGACTTATAGCCTCAGGGTGGACTATTAGTCTCGATGCAGCAGTTCAAGTTATTCATACAGTTCTATCTCTAGCAGTACGATAAAAAGGAACATGCAAGCGAAACATATTTAAGCAAGCACAATAGCGGTTCTATAAATCTAGCATACAATTTCTATCTCTTGTAGCTAAATATATGATTCTACTTTTACCTTAGCATTCATTAAAGAGGTATGTTCAAGAAATCTTTTACTCTTTTTATTAGCATGGCAATAGTTCATTCAATGACAGTGATATTGTACTAGCATGCAATTTCTTTTCTATACTTAGCATAGCATATATTCGTTCATTAGACAAGTATTACAAGATTTTATCATGGGAAGGCTTCTTTTATTAGACCAGCCATATAAGTTCTCTAGTTAAGCAATACAGGTTCTCGTTCTATCATTCTCATGCAAAAGTTATCTACATAGCAACAATTATTATAAAACTCAGATTCATTATTAAGGCATACAAGTAATATATTATGGAAGTAGACATCGGTATTAGTCGATGAACGTCGTAAATATTTTAATTACAGCGACGTATTTAGCGATGTTGTATCAATTATGTCGTAATATATTAAAAAACAATGACGTTTAGCGACTCCTAATTTATATGTCGCTAAATTTTTTAACATAGGATTATGAGTTTTAATTTCCTCTATTCATTTTTATTCCCAAAATTTTGAAACCCCTCCCCCAAAGACCCAAGCAACCACGCCCTAGTGCCCCCCTCCGGCCCTGTGACTCCCTCCGGTGCTCTGGCCCCCCTCCCCAACGTCGTGCTTCCCCTTCGGCTTCCCCTCTGCCTCTTCCCCTATGTGCTCCGGTCCCCCTCCGACTCCCCCCTCTGTGCTCCAGCTCCCCTTCTGCCCCCTCCTCTGTGCTCCGGCTCCCCCTCCGGCTCCCCACTCTGTGCTTCGAATACCCCTCCGACTTCCCCTCCTTCTTCGGCTCTCCGACCAGTCAGCCTCCTCCTTGGTCAGGTAAACCCTAACCCTAATTCTCATGACACCGATACGGACACACACAAATATTTTAACACGAATATGCTAACACTGGCATGGAGTGTGTGTGTGTGTGGTGAATGGTTCCTTATAGCCTATTCGAAATGACACCGTCACGGACACATTGACACTAACACTGACACGGACATACACTACAATAAGAGGTGATGTAACTACCTAATTTAGGAAGAGGGATATTTTTGTCATTTTAAATTTCTATCTTATTATATAAATAGTCTATATGTACTTATATCCTTTCATATTTTTGATATTATATTGTATTTATATTTATATTTATTTTAGGCTTGACATTGGTGCATGAGCTGATTATAATGGTTTATGGGTTAGCCCATTAGTTGGACTTAGTACTAGCGAGCCCGAGTGGCCCAAACTAGACTTGACATGACCCATTAGTTCAATCAATTTGATTAGCATGGTTAGACTCATTAAATTAGGAGAATGAGTGGAATATTCTTTTGCATTAGATTAGAACATTCTCCATAGTTAATCTGCATAATTAACTAAACCCTTCATGAAATTAATGAGGAAAAAATGGGACTTTTTGCATTGTCAATAGGGGAGAGTGTGGCCGACCCTAATAGGAAGGGGGAGAGTCTCTCTCCTCTTCATTCATTCATTTCATTTCCTTCCCAAATTGATACCAAACATCCACCAATTTCTTTCAAATTTGTCTCATTCCCTATTCATATTCATCATCAAGGAGGCTAGAAGATTGGATTGCAAGGATCACTTGAAGAGGGAAGCATTGACATGAGGCTTGAGTCCATTTTGTGTCCACTTGAGAATTTTATTGGGAATCTATCTCCCAATAGGTATAAATTCTATTTTCCTACAAATTTCTAGTCTAATTGGTGTAATAAACCTATAGGGACCCTTCCATGGCTAAAGACTATCCATAGGAGAAAGAACTATGTTATAATGAGCTATATTGTGAAGTTATATTGACTTTTGTGGCCAAATTGAGGGAGATCCGAGTTTGGCCCATTAGATATTTGATAGAATATTTTTTTTGTTGATTTTAGAGTGAGGTGCATGATTTAAAAGCGTATATGTGTCCATAATTGGATACCGTGAGTGAGTATCACGATACGTCGAGATACGGTATTGTAGGAAGGGTATTTGCATATATACCTCTAGCATGCCAAATTCTTCATATCGCATTATAATAGTTATAATATATGTTATATATGATATTTAGTATTTTGGTTGTGTTGCTTGAGCTTGGAAAGAGTACCTAGGTGTTTGGAGTGTGTATCACAAATGTATCATAGGTATTGGTATGATACTCATGTGGTGCACCACAGGTGTTTGTGTAATTGCTTGTGAGGAGTTAGTATTATTGTTGGAGAGTCTGTTAGTGTGTGCATTGTGCCATGAGTGTGTTGATGTGTTGTGAGTTGGTGTTTGATGAGAGGTGCCATAGTATTGTTGTGATACTAGAGTATCTTGAGGATTGGTATTCGTATTGGAGCTAGATGTGAGTATCAATAAGACTGGAGTTTGTATGTTCAGTTGCAAAGAGGGTGGACTGCCCTTGTTGCATTCCACAATTCAGAGGCTATGGGAAGTCTGGACAGTGAATAAGCGGGGGGAATTGTGTCCAGACAGCAAAGCAGTGGGAGTAAGCTATGTGTGCAGGTGTGAAGTTATTGTTATATAAATATTCAGTAAGAAGACTCGGGTGTAGAAAGTTGCAGTAGCAACCAGTTCTGATTGTAAGGGAAACATGTTGGTATTATTGGATTAGTGTATCAGTAAAATTTACTAAATCTTATTTGAATGTTTACATGAGATAATTTTAGGAGCTCAGTGATAATGAATCAGTGGAGAGAGGGGGGTTGAGTTCTCGTGTTTCATTGGTATGTAACTGGTTCATATTTTAGGGGAGTGAGGATTGAGGTATTAATAGTAGGTGTGGGTTCATGTGTGTATGGTGTTGGCTTGGTGTACAACA
Source organism: Iris macrosiphon (assembly GCA_036927795.1). NCBI lineage: Eukaryota > Viridiplantae > Streptophyta > Magnoliopsida > Asparagales > Iridaceae > Iris > Iris macrosiphon. The sequence continues at coordinate 40,521,284 of JAYESA010000015.1, read as the reverse complement.
ACTGCTGCTGTGGATGAGGGTCTTTTGAACCATTTCCATGCAATTGAAGTTATGGTTTCTCGATGGTAGAACTAATACTTCTAATGTTGCTAATACCTGATCACATTTTGGTTATGCCTGTGTATAAGTAACTGGGATTGCAGTTGGGGGAGCTACCTGTTACAAAATAGTGGGGCTTGGGTAGGTTACGGGCAAGTGCACACACTCGTGCACTGCTGCTGATCATTCGAGGAGGGGGTATGTGTTTAAGATGAGGTATTCAGGATGTATCAATACTTTTGTGTGTGTGGGTGCACCCATATAGCAGCAGTGGATGTCTTGGTGTATGATTCGAATGTGCATTTTGTTTGAAACAGTTAGCTACAATAACAACAGTTGCTACAACTAGGTGTGAAGGAGTAGAGTGTTAGATCTAGTGTGCATGTAGTTTTGTGTTAGTCTTAGAGTTAGTATTTAGTATTTAGTGTGTGTGTGTTGAGGTGTGCAAGAACTTGTGAGTGTATAGGCAGTGTAACTGGGTTCCAGCAGTGTAGAAATAGGGGAAGATGTAAGGGACTGTGCATATTAAGGTAAGAGTATGGTATTCAGATTTTGAGTGTCAGGGATGACTGTATCACGGTGTAGTGGAAGTGCAAACCTAGTGTTAGTATCAAATAAGTCGGTGAGTTTGTTAAGTAGTCCAAGTTGTGATTGTTATTTTAGTAAAGCAAGTAGATGGATTTGTTAGTAAATAGGAAATAATAAGATTTGGTATTTAGTATTAAGGTAAGGCAATCTAGTTAAGGTATTTAGAGTTTGTGTTAAGGTACTAGGTAGGGATCCTAGCTAGGTAATAGATTTGTGTTAGTGACAATGTTTCATGGGCACTAGATGGCCAAGGTATCAAGTATTAGAACTATTATGGGCTTGTATCTAGGATACGGGGTTAGATTTTTGGATATGGGTTAAGGATAAGGTATTTGTTAAGGTATTGAGGTATAGCTAAGGTAATATAAGTTATTGGTATTTATGAGTCTAGATACCTATATATAGTATACCAATATCTAATATCTAGTATAACCATATCTATATGCCATGACCTAGAACACCTAGAATTGGCTTGGTATAACTAGTGTGACTTGATAGGCCAACTAAATAGGTAATATGAACCTAGAAAGTAGTTATTAACATAGTTTGACAGGTACGACCTAGAAATAATGTAAAAATACCATGTTAGCTTATTTAAATATGCTTATTTCTCTAATACACCAAATGACATAGAATTTTGTATATAGGTTAATATGACACCAGTTCGGACGCAGATTGCATTGGTTGCTCAGGACCACAGGTGAGTACATTCTCTAATAGTTTCTTTATTTGATAGTCTCTATGTTACATGTATTTAGTATTGAGATATTAATTCTTGACACATTGTTTCCCGGATTGGTATATGTGAATCCCCGTCATGAGATGTTATTGATCGTGATAACTCAGTGATTACCGTGATATCTTCATGATTATATAGACCGTGATCATCGTACATGATATTATAGATCGTGCATCATGATTTACGTGTTATAAAGTATCATAATTTGGATCCGTGTACTAGTCGGGACAGGAAAAGTATTAGAGGATATGTGATCATAACTTATAGCCCGTGTAGTAGTATAGGCCGTGACAACTAGCCAATCATGTATAACACGTGTGGATGAGCTAGTTCCCTTTATTTATAGACCGTGCCGATCACATATCTTACTAATATTTTAAGGCATATTTTATTATTATATTTTCTTCATTCTAGTTTATTACATTGATGTTCCTCACCATATTGCTCTCAGTTTATTTTTATTACTTACTAGGATACTCCTTCTTATAATATTTACTAGTTCAGTTACTTTCATCATTTATTTTATTACTATTACTGTTTTATAGCTTTTTTTATTTATTGGAATTGCTATTGGGTTGTACTTCGCTCCAATCCTGACTGGATATATTTTTCAGATGATTAATTTAGAGGACTGGTGTCCTACGTATTATGGGCCATATGTTGGAGAGCTAGCTGAGATAACACCTTAGTACCGGAGGACCAGTACCAGCTGTTGATGAGGCTCAACTAGTTATTGCAGACACGTAGTTAGCATTATTTTATTGTACTGGATCTGTCTCCAGCTTAAACTTTGAGTTATTATTCATATTTTTGACTGATGTTGTTAGACTTCTAGACTTGGATATTGTAGCAACTGTTCTAGTTTGAGACTTTAAGATTTCCATTCCTTATTTGATATCGTGCCATTATCTTCCTCTAGTTTCACTGTGATTGAGTATTGATTATCATTATATTATCATCTTGTCCTCTATTTAGAGTTGAGATATCATTGACATGATCAATATATATATTGTGTGAGATGTTTAGATAGTATTGTTGACCTAGACATCGTTCTACCGTCGATGATACGACATAGGGTAGACATACCCACGTACTCATACCCTCACATATGCTTGTGCTACAAATTAGGGTTTGTGAACTTAAAGAATCATTTATAGAGATTGCTTTAGTTTTCTCCTTTTATATAGTGATTATCATAATGTCTAGGTATGTTTGGATTAGAAATTTGTAGTGTTAAATTCATTCAACTAATCTTATGGACTAGAAATTTTTGTAGGTGTAGTTGGATTGGTGTTGGATATGATCATGTGTTGCTCATTCTATTATCCAAGTTAATGACGTTCATATGTGTGTAGACTTGAAGAAATAATTTAAGGCAACTATACCCTCCTGATATTTGTGTTCATGTGTGTCAATTAGTAGTGTATATGAGTGTCGAGTGGTAGATTATCCTTGGGTGGATGGTGGTGTATTTGTAGTAGTATATTGTGTGTGTAAGTATGTATTTAAGTGATGTCAAGAGTGAGTAGCCTAGAGTGTATGTTAGTACCAAGATACCAAGTGTCAAGTTTAGTTAGTGTCATGGGTATTTGAAACTGTATCCAAGTATCAAGATACAAGAGATTATCAATGTGAGATTGTGTACCATGGTATGTGATATCCTCATGATACACAAATACCTATTTAATTGACATAAACATATGACAATACCCATTTAATGGGGTTTGAAATCGTTATATGTTATACCAATGAGTTGTCCACATGTATACCAGGTTTTGAAGTCTGGTATCTTGTATATACCAATGAGCTAATGCTCGGTCCAAAGATGAATTTTTTCTGAAATAGCATGATGAAAGTGATAATATCACGACCCGCAACCGGTGTAAGGATACGAATATGTGGGTATATTTAGCCTACACCGCAGCATCGATTGTAGAAAGCTGTCTAGGTGAACAATACTATCTAAATATCTCATATAATATATATGTACCTATCAAGATATCTCAACTCTAAATGGAGAAAAAAATAAAAAAAATACTCAATCACAATAAAACTAGAGGAAGATGTAGCACGATATGAAATAGAAGAAAGAAATAAATCACAGTCACAAATATAACTCATATCCAAGTTTAATATACTAACACAATAGTCTCAAATATAATACATTCCAAATGTCTAAACTGAGACATCACCCATCCAATAATCTAAATATCTACAACTAGCTGATTATCTTCCGGTATTGTCTACTCCTGAGATACCGTCTCCAACTATACACCCACTAAGTCCTGAGGTCCATAATGTGTAGAATACCAGTCATCAAAATTATCTTAAAAATATATCCAGTCAGGATTAGAGTGAAGCACACATCTAACAAAAATTCCAAATAAATGATAAAGATTATGTAACAGTAAATAGAGAGAATATACAAGATAAATAGAGCATGAGCAAAAAATATATGGAATATGAAAATATTGTAAATAGTACAAGAGAGATGAGCATCATATATAAGAGTCAGGAAATATAACTAACTAAGTGAGTGAATACTAGTTTTGATATGAGATTGGCTTGGGAACTTGTACAGGAATCATGGACTGGCTAATCATACATGAGGTGTACGATTAACACTAACAGGGTACTTGTACAGGAATACTCGTATAGGGTGGGTATGACCACATATCTAACTAACACTTCAAAACCCCCGACTGGTATAGTGGATCCAACTATGGCACGTTACAACACGTGATTCTCTGAGAAGGTAGCTAATCTTCCCAGGAATCAGTATCCATACAACTACAAGGGCAACAGGGCATGTACAGGATACGCCAGAAACTACATAAAATAATATCTCATGACGAGATCCAGAAGATACCAATCCGTGTAACCATGTGTCAAGGAGTCAAGAATATCTACAATAAATACAATAAACATAAAAGATATCATAAACGGAAAAAATTTAGAGAATGTACTCACCTCTGGTCCTAAAAAAATGTTGTAACTCGGTGTCCGAGCTGGTGTCACAGACCTATATATAAAATGGCAGGTCAATTGGGTGTAATAAATTGAGAAATGAGCTACAAAGCACTAAATATGCTTTTCTAGGCCACTACTAGGTCACACCAGCTAAACTAAATCAAACTAGTCAAACTTAAGTCATACACAAGTTTATAGGTCCGCACTAAGGTAATTAGTCCATATTGGTCACTAACTAGCTAACACTAGCCTATATTAGCAAATAGTATATACACTAGAAAAAAGATACTCTATGTATCCATATACACATAACATATATATATATATATATATATATATATATATATATATATATATATATATATATATATATATATATATATATATATTATAAAATTTTAGTATTTGTGTCACGACCCGCACCTGAAAAATCGGGCATGAGCCGTGGGTACGTCCAGCCTACGCCGCAGAATCGGCAGTAGAACGCTGTAAAGGTCCGTTCTAGGTCAACCATATCTATATAACTCACAAAAATTTGTCAATAACCTCTCCAAAAGGAGGGCAACCACGCAATATATATATGAATAATCCTCTCCAAAAGGAGGGCAACCACGCAATATATATATATGAATACTCAATCACAATAACTAGGGGAAGAATAAAGCACGATATGATAGCAAAAGAAAACCAGAACCAAAGAGCAAGACAATATCCAAAATACAGTCCAAGTCTATAATATCTACAATATCTCACAGCAGCAAAAGAATAAGTACAATACAGTCATCCAGAATAACAACTGGGAACAACCCAGGAAACCTACCTAGCTAACTAGGGCGCTAAAGGCGTCTCCTCGCAGGGCTCCTCCTCAGTCTCGGGGTCACAACACTCGTCAACACTCAGCCCGTAGAACGTCGGACAATAATCCTCAGGATCCTCTGGAAAAAATATGCCCAGTCAGGACTGGAGCGAAGTACATAACTCTGAAAGCAACTCCAAATGCATGGTAAGGTATATATGACGAGCAATAAAAAAGTATACAAGATGCACAGGTAAATAAATACATGCTGGAGCAGAATAAATAGCTGCAAGGTAAACTAGAGAACAATACAAGTAGAGAAGTAACTACATGTGAGAAAATATGAATACTAGCTAAGTGCCTTGAACACAAGTTCTTTATGTGATCGGCTTAGGTTGCACATAAAAAATACAACGATAACTCCGTTATGCGTGAGTTGCATAACCGACATACACATGAATACTGTTTGGCTTTGATCACATAACCAACTCCTACTCCCCTCCCCCACTAATACTCTTGGATCCAACCACAACACACTACGTACATGATAATAGCTCGCGCATACGAAGGCGAGAGCACAAGAAGCACATGATAGCACATGAGAATCAATACCCGAAGCACATGATGAAATACACGTGATAGAGTACCCGCTGAACACGGTAAGGGAGATAGCATCTCATGACGGGATCCACTAGTACCAGCTCTTGTAACAATGTATCAGAATCAAGTATTACAGTTCTAGAACAGGTAATATAAACGCTATCATAAAATAGAAACTATCAGAGGTAGGTACTCGCCTGATGTCCTGAGCAACTGATGAGGATCGAGATCCGGACCGGTATCGCAAGAACCTATTGCAAATAGCAAGATTAAACAGGATTCTATGGATTTAAACTGATATAAAATAATTAAAAATAGGCTTCTAGGGATATTTTAGGTCGAACGGATCAAATCGATGAAATTCGGGTCAAAAAATCAACTCGGGGTCCAAAAAGTCAACTCTAGGTCAAAACTAGGTCAAACGTTAACTTTTATGGTCAACGAGGACAATTATGGTCAAAGCTAGGTCAAACTAGGGTGCCCCTGAAATTCTAGGTCAAAACTAGCTCGTTAAGCTAGTAAACTCTTAAACTCGCCTCCTCGAGATACCGGGATACCCTCGGTATCCGATACCTCGATCTAGGCCACGCACCCCGCCTAAACCCGCTAAAACCTATGCTAGCACGCGTAAATATATATACATATATATATATAAAAATTACTCCAATACTATTCCTAGGCAAATGCTCAAATACCCCGCTCGAAACTTAATACCTTGGATATCTCAAGGTATTGAGATACCTCGGTATCTCAAGGTATTGAGATATCGCCCAATACCCCTCTAACTAACTATCTAGTTAGCTATCTAAGTATTTAGTTATATATATCTAGCTATAATCTAGGCTAAAACATATATCTAACATATATATACATAAACTTATATATCTATATGCATATATATATCCACAATACACATATACACATACCTTACACCCATACCAAAATATATATACATATATAACTATAACACATACCTATCTAACTATATGTATATATATATATATATATATCTATATACATAGTTAATAACTACCTATCTAATATCTATCTATCTATCAATCTACCTATCTACCTAGTATCTATCTGTCTAACTATCTATCTAAAATTATATCCATCTATTTATCTAAAATCTATCTATCAATCCATCTATCTAGCTATCTATTTATAAATCTATCTATCTATCTAGATATCTATATATATCTTACTACCCAGCTGCTAGAGCAACGCGGTACGCAAGCGCCGAGCCACGAAGCCGCTGCTGCTGCTGCTAGGGCCTGCTGCTGCTGCTGTTGGCATTGCTGCTGCTGCTGCTACTGTGCACTGCACAGCAGCGCGTTGTGCACTACGGCGCTGCCTGCTGGAGCTGCCACGTTGCGCTGCCTCGCTGCACAACCTCGCTGTTACACGCACACACATGCACACCCAAACACAATCACACACATATATACATATATATATATAACTATATATATATATATATATATATATATATATATATATATATATATATATATATATATATATATATGTCACTACCGTATTTTCTAGAAAAGGGTATTTTGGTCATTTTATAATTAATTAAATATTGTGCATGTTAAATATTTATTTATTGTATTATTTATTTATTATTAGCATATTAGATTTATTTTTGGACTTGTGTTAGTGGACCTAACTAGTTTAGTTTAGACTCATGGACCAACATATTTTAATTGTTAGAATTGAGCCCAACTAGAAAGCCCATTAATTATGAGGATGATTAAATTAATTAAACCATTAGACTAGAAGCTTCCCTCCTTAATTAATTTCTTTATGAGAGGCCCCAAGAGGTATTTTAGACTTTATATAGTAGCTTGAGGGAGGGGGCAAGTGAGGCCTATATAAAGGGGATGAAAACTTTCTCTCTCTTTATTTTTCATTCCAAATCTAGATCTAGAATTTCCCTCAACCAAATTTCATCAAATCCCTACAAAATTTCTACCCAATTACTTTCCAAATCACCATTGGAGACTAGAAGAACAAGGATCTAGAAGGAGGAAGCAATGATCTACAAAGAGGAGCAATGATCTACAATTTGGAAGCTAATTTCACCAATTTTGGAGATTTTATTGGGAATCCATCTTCCAATAGGTATAATTCAGTTTTTTTCTTAAAATAGCTTCTAAATCTGAGATTTAATCATGAATAATCAACCCATATGTATGTACTACCAATAGGATTTGGTTTTGTGTTCATAGGAGACCTATGGAGAAAGTTATGGTACTTTTTGTGTCAATTTTGGGAGAATTCCGAAAATAACTTTTGTTGTGTGTGTCAATTGATCCTATAGATCAATTTGGCATATGTTTATGTGTTTGGGACTAGTGTCGTGTCCATAATTGGGTACATGTAGGTCGTATCCCAACAATTTGGTGATACGTATTGTTTTGGAGGTTTTTCCTCCGACACGGGACTTTGTACATGTCGTATTTTAACACGGACACATAGATCTATATTTGACACTTTGTTTTGTTCATAAATATTATATGTGATTTGTTTGTGTCCTTCGAGGTAAAATTGGATGTGTGGTGGACTCGTGTTGTATGCGTATCCTAGATCTAGTGGGATATAGTGTGATACTCTCCAATTGTTGTGTGTTTATGTGTAGATCTAATTAATTGTGCTTTAATTCTTGAATTATAATTGTGTATGTATCTATATATATTATATATGTATTATGTATATTTATTATAGTGTTTATTGTATCATAGATCTATGTATCATATATGTATTAATAGAATATATATTATGTAGCTTTCTTCTACATGCATTAATATATATGTTATAATATATGTTAGGGAAGTAAATATATGTATATATTTTATATAATATATGTGTATGTTTAATTAAGTAATTAGATTATTTATATATGATTATTTATATATATATATGTATGTAGATATATATTTATAAGTGGTAGCATATGTATATATAATATAGTAGATATATTTATATGTGGTTATATATATAGTTATATTATATATTGTTATGTATTTATATTATTATATGATTATATATATGTATACATATATGTATAGTAATATATACATATTACTATATGTGTGTGTGTATGTTACTATGTGGTATTTTATACAATTTACTATGTATAAGTGTATGTATAGTTATATATAGTTTTATATGTTTATTGTATAAATATATATTATGGGTTATATATATGTATTTAAATATATATTGTATAAATATATATATATATATATGGTGGGTTATATATATGTATTTATATATATATTGTATATATATATACATATATTTTCAGCGACAACAGCGAGCCAGAAGTGTCGCAACAGCAGCAACAAATGCAAATAATAGCAGCTTTTCAGCGACAGCAGTCAGCGACAGTTGCAGAAAACTGTCGCTGAAACAACAGTGTATCAGCAGAGTATCAGAAGCTTCAGCGACAGTTTTTAGTGACAGTGCAGGAAACTGTCACAAAAACTGCAGTGTATCTATATACACAGCAGCTTTCTGTGACAGTGGACAGGGTATTTAGCGACAGTTTGACAGTTTTTAATATATTAGATATTAATATATATATATAGATATATATATGTATATATATATGGTAATTAATATATATATAAATATGTTCCTAATTGCTATTTGTATTATAGTATACTATATATGTATATATTTAGTTATAGCATATAAATTTATTAGAATAGTTTGTATATTTTAGTTTTCAATTATTATGAGTATCTTTTATATATTATATATTTGTAGGTATGTATGTACGTATATATGTATTAATAGTTAGTGTGTAGTTGGTAGTTAGTATTTTTCTATTAGTATATACTAGAGTTATATTGGATTGATATATGTAATTATTGTTGGGTAGTTAGTATATATATGAGATTTTGACAATTACCTTAAGATACCAAGGTAAGTATCAAGATATACCAAGGTATGAGTAGTCGGTATTGGCATAAGTAATAGGATAGTTGTAAACTAATTATGGGTTGGTATTAAGGTGACTAAAATAAGGTATATAGTATTATATAAATATTAAATACATAGTAGTTTATAATTATTGTTGGGTAGTTAATATAAATAAGGTTTTGAATTTACCTTGAGATTCCGAGGTAAGTATCAAGGTATTGGAGGATAATCAAGGTATTGGATTTGGATATCAAGATAGAGGTTTAGTATTGCGATACCAAGTTGGTTCGAAACCAAGGTATCCATTTAGCATTTGTAATTAGGATTTTATATATATAATATTGTTTGATATTTACATATGTGTTATATTTATCCCTTGTTTGCGTATCCTGAGATACGGTATCTTAGTATCCTAAGATTTAGTTTGTATGGCCTAGATTCATAGTGTGTGAGCCCAATATCTTTGAGTTAGACTCATGCAACATAGAAATAGGTAGTTGACCATAATTTGACTATAGTTGACCATAGTTGACTTTGACTTGACCTAGTTTGACTTTTGACTTAGAAATAACTTTATGACCTAGAAAGTTGACTAGTTTAATTTATTTCTCTTCCCAAAAACTTGTATTAATGCAATATTTCATATATAGGTCTGTGACACCAGTTCGGACATCATTTTTTATCATTTGCTCTGGACCACAGGCGAGTACATTCTCTGATAGTTTTTATTATTTAATTATCACTATAATTCAAGTATTTAGAAATATTACTTATGATTCTTGACACGATGGTACACGGATTGGTATTGTTATTGGATCGTTAGTCATGGGATGTTACCTTGATTATGGAGATGGTATCGGATACTGTCCTTGTTGGTATTGGATAACATTGAATATTGTAGATTAAACATTGGATACATTGGCTAGTGACGTGCCATGATTCGATCCATCATATCAGTCGAGGCGGGAGAAATACCAATTAAATATGTGATCAAGAAACTATCGGCTAGTAGTGTAATCATTGGCTACTAACTAACCATGCAATTCACGTATGGTTGAGTTAGCTCCTTAGTGTAATCATTGAATCTCCCAGGCCGATCACATATTTAGTTAGTATCTCAAATCATATAGTTATTATAGATTCCATTATTCAGTTCATTGATTACCTTGTTCTATTCTGACATTATAGTTCATTCCTTTATTCTTGTACGCATTGATTATATTCTGTTGTTAGTATTGCCTATTCTCTCATTGTTCTTGATTATCAGTTATATCCTCATCGTAGATAGCATCTTCTATTCTACTGCTTTATAGTTTTTGTCAATTAATTGGAACTGCTATTGGGTTGTACTTCGCTCCATTCCTGACTGGAAAATATTTTTCAGAGGATCCAGAAGATTGGTGTCCGACATACTATGGACCTCAGCCTATTGATGGTGCAGACTTGGACCCACTAGTTCTGGAGTGACTGTTGAGAGATTTAGCCGACTTCACTAGTTAGCATAGTTAGTTCTCTTCAGCATTTTGGTACCGGATTTGTTTCCGACATATATTTGTGTTTGGATATTATTTCTATTTATTGTTGTTATATTTTTAACTGCTTAGTTATGTTAGACTTCTGTAATATTTTCTCGTGCCATAGAAATGTGATTGAGTATTGTGTTGAATTAAGTTGATTACTCTCTTCTTGGAGTTGAGATATTATTGGAGGTTTATGCTTTATAGTGAGATAATTAGATAGTATAGTTGACCAAGACAGCGTTCTACCGCCAATGCTGCGGCGTAGGCTGGGCGTTGTTCCCGACTTGCATCCCTACACCGGGTGCGGGTCGTGACACATTTTTAGTGGTGGCCCATGCAGGTCAGGCTTCGCAATATTGCGATGTCGTGGCAGTACAACGACTTAGTTGTACTACTGCGAGCCTGCGATAGGATATAGGATACTAGGAAGAGAGAGGGATACTCAATCACAACTAGGAATTCCAATCTGAATTGAATCGCTACTTTTGATTCCTTCTGAATACTTTTGCCCTTCCTTGATAATATCTTATCTTGTGTCGAATTGATCTTCTTTGTTTCGATCTGTCTTCAGGATGCCGCCGAAGACTAGATCCCATCGATCGGGAGCAGTTTTTAAGAGGTCTGCCACCTCTCAATCTTCCACTCAGGCAGTAGGGTTTGTACCTCCTACGATATCAGTTCATGTAGGAGTCTCGGCTGCCTTCAGGGGTTCTCCTCCACCTGTTCCGAGGACTACTCCAGTTACTTTGGAGGGACTTCCACCACCTCCATTTTTAGGAGATACCGCGCCGATGGTTGCACTGTTTAGAGAGATGATGGAATTACAAAGGGCACAGATAGAAGCCCAGCACAGGCAGTCAGATATGATGCGACAGAGTATGAAAAACGTCCATCAGGTAGCTATAGCAGCAGTTCAGAGAGAGGCTCCTCCACAGCCACAGGATACTCAGATCAAGCCAGGCAATATTCAAAATTTTAAGAAGCTTGAGCCTCGAGTTTTTAAGGGTACAGAAGGTATAGTCTATGCTGACGATTGGCTTGAAGATATCGAGCGACTCATGAAGGTATCTCGTCTTACGGAGGATTTGAAGGTTGAGGCGGTAGGACTTCAACTATTCAACGTTGCCCGCACTTGGTTCAGGAATGAGCCAATTCTTACTGATGTGGGACAATCTTGGGAGATATTCAAGGATCTCTTTAAGAAGAAGTTCTTTGCTCGGATGGACAGATTGGAATTAGGAAGGCAATTTGAGAGCCTTACACAAGGAAGCATGTCCGTAGAGGAGTATGCCGCAGAGTTCGGGAGGCTGAGCCGATTTGCGGAGTACTTGGTGAGAGAGCCAGAAGTTCGGGCTATCCGTTTTCGTGAGGGTCTGAATTGGAAAGTGAAGATTCTCATTCCGTCTTTCTACGAGACGTATTCTGAGATACTTTCGGAGGCACGCAAGGTCGAGCGGGAGTGGAACTTAAAGCCGAAGAGGGACCGTGATATGTTTGGGGGTGACAGTAGTAGTGCGGGACCGACAAAGAGGTCGCGGTTCTAGCAACAGCAGTTTTCAATACAATTTGGAGCCTATCAGCAATAATATCAGATGCCAGAACCTATTGTTGCTCCAGTACAAGCTCTAGTACAACAGATACCACAGCAGCCTCAGAGACAGGTGCAACAAGCTCCTCAATGCACCTATTGCAAGAAGACTGGGCACACTTGGGAGATGTGCCGGAAGAGACTTGGAGCATGCTTACATTATGGATCAACGGAGCATATGGTGAAGGATTGTCTCTGGACAATCAACGTCCAGGACAGGATGCAGATCGAGGCCAGAGAGGTGGAGTTAGGCCACCTGTAGCACCACAGATTGCTCATCACCCGCAAAGGGAGCTACCTCGGCAGGGCGGAGCATTTGCGATGACGGTCGAGGAGACCAATACTACAGGTGATGGGTTAGAGAGTCTGTTCTTTCTTTCTGTTCCTTTCATCTATTTTGATTGATTGATTCTTTAGTACCTTTTGGATGCTTGTGTTATATAGTTAGTGTAACTATAGAATACCCTGACAGAGACAACAGTAATAAGACAGGTGGAGACCATGACCATGCATATTATTCTTTGCATAGGACTGTTCTTGGTGAGATAAAAACTTATTAGACTATGATTGTTGGGGGTTTGACCTAGAAGGAGTACGATCACCTTTAAATTTCGAGGACGAAATTATTTTAAGGGGGATAGACTTGTCACTACCATATTTTCTAGAAAAGGGTATTTTGGCCATTTTATAATTAATTAAATATTGTGTATGTTAAATATTTATTTATTATATTATTTATTTATTATTACCATATTAGATTTATTTTTGGACTTGTGTTAGTGGACCTAACTAGTTTAGTTTAGACTCATGGACCAACATGTTTTAATTGTTAGAATTGAGCCCAACTAGAAAGCCCATTAATTAGGAGGATGATTAAATTAATTAAACCATTAGACTAGAAGCTTTCCTCCTTAATTAATTTCTTCATGAGAGACCCCAAGAGGTATTTTAGACTTTACATAGTAGCTTGAGGGAGGGGGCAAGTGAGGCCTATATAAAGGGGATAAAAACTTTCTCTCTCTTCATTTTTCATTCCAAATCTAGATCTAGAATTTCCCTCAACCAAATTTCATCAAATCCCTACAAAATTTCCACCCAATTACTTCCCAAATCACCATTGGAGACTAGAAGAGCAAGGATCTAGAAGGAGGAAGCAATGATCTACAAAGAGGAGCAATGATCTACAATTTGGAAGCTAATTTCACCAATTTTGGAGATTTTATTGGGAATCCATCTCCCAATAGGTATAATTCAGTTTTTTCCTTAAAATAGCTTCTAAATCTGAGATTTAATCATGAATAATCAACCCATATGTATGTACTACCCATAGGATTTGGTTTTGTGTTCATAGGAGACCTATGGAGAAAGTTATGGTACTTTTTGTGTCAATTTTGGGAAAATTCCGAAAATGACTTTTGTTGTGTATGTTAATTGATCCTATAGATCAATTTGGCATATGTTTATATGTTTGGGACTAGTGTCATGTCCATAATTGGGTACATGTAGGTCGTATCCCAACAATTTGGTGATACGTATTGTTTTGGAGGTTTTTTCTCCGACACGGGACTTTGTACATGTCGTATTTTGACACGGACACATAGATCTATATTTGATACTTTGTTTTGTTCATAAATATTATATCTGATTTATTTGTGTCCTTCGGGGTAAAATTGGATGTGTGGTGGACTCGTGTTGTATGCGTATCCTAGATCTAGTAGAATATAGTGTAATACTCTCCAATTGTTGTTTGTTTATGTGTAGATCTAATTAATTGTGCTTTAATTCTTGAATTATAATTGTGTATGTATCTATATATATTATATATGTATTATGTATATTTATTATAGTGTTTATTGTATCATAGATCTATGTATCATATATGTATTAATAGAATATATATTATGTAGCTTTCTTCTACATGCATTAATATATATGTTATAATATATGTTAGGGAAGTAAATATATGTATATGTTTTATATAATATATGTGTATGTTTAATTAAGTAATTAGATTATTTATATATGATTATTTATATATATATATGTATGTAGATATATATTTATAAGTGGTAGCATATGTATATATAATATAGTAGATATATTTATATGTGGTTATATATATAGTTATATTATATATTATTATGTATTTATATTATTATATGATTATATATATGTATACATATATGTATAGTAATATATACATATTACTATATATGTGTATGTATGTTACTATGTGGTATTTTATATAATTTACTATGTATAAGTGTATGTATAGTTATATATAGTTTTATATGTTTATTGTATAAATATATATTATGGGTTATATATATGTATTTAAATATATATTGTATAAATATATATATATATATATATGGTGGGTTATATATATGTATTTATATATATATTGTATATATATATACATATATTTTCAGCGACAACAGCGAGCCAGAAGTGTCGCAACAGCAGCAACAAATGCAAATAATAGCAGCTTTTCAACGACAGCAGTCAGCGACAGTTGCAGAAAACTGTCGCTGAAACAACAGTGTATCAGCAGAGTATCAGAAGCTTCAGCGACAGTTTTTAGTGACAGTGCAGAAAACTGTCACAAAAACTGCAGTGTATCTATATACACAGCAGCTTTCTGTGACAGTGGACAGGGTATTTAGCGACAGTTTGACAGTTTTTAATATATTAGATATTAATATATATATATATAGATATATATATGTATATATATATGGTAATTAATATATATATAAATATGTTCCTAATTGCTATTTGTATTATAGTATACTATATATGTATATATTTAGTTGTAGTATATAAATTTATTAGAATAGTTAGTATATTTTAGTTATCAATTATTATGAGTATCTTTTATATATTATATATTTGTAGGTATGTATGTACGTATATATGTATTAATAGTTAGTGTGTAGTTGGTAGTTAGTATTTTTCTATTAGTATATACTAGAGTTATATTGGATTGATATATGTAATTATTGTTGGGTAGTTAGTATATATATGAGATTTTGACAATTACCTTAAGATACCAAGGTAAGTATCAAGATATACCAAGGTATGAGTAGTCGGTATTGGCATAAGTAATAGGATAGTTGTAAACTAATTATGGGTTGGTATTAAGGTGACTAAAATAAGGTATATAGTATTATATAAATATTAAATACATAGTAGTTTATAATTATTGTTGGGTAGTTAGTATAAATAAGGTTTTGAATTTACCTTGAGATTCCGAGGTAAGTATCAAAGTATTGGAGGATAATCAAGGTATTGGGTTTGGATATCAAGATAGAGGTTTAGTATTGCGATACCAAGTTGGTTCGAAACCAAGGTATCCATTTAGCATTTGTAATTAGGATTTTATATATATAATATTGTTTGATATTTACATATGTGTTATATTTATCCCTTGTTTGCGTATCCTGAGATACGGTATCTTAGTATCCTAAGATTTAGTTTGTATGGCCTAGATTCATAGTGTGTGAGCCCAATATCTTTGAGTTAGACTCATGCAACATAGAAATAGGTAGTTGACCATAATTTGACTATAGTTGACCATAGTTGACTTTGAGTTGACCTAGTTTGACTTTTGACTTAGAAATGACTTTATGACCTAGAAAGTTGACTAGTTTAATTTATTTCTCTTCCCAAAAACTTGTATTAATGCAATATTTCATATATAGGTCTGTGACACCAGTTCGGACATCATTTTTTATCATTTGCTCTGGACCACAGGCGAGTACATTCTCTGATAGTTTTCATTATTTAATTATCACTATAATTCAAGTATTTAGAAATATTACTTATGATTCTTGACACGATGGTACACGGATTGGTATTGTTATTGGATCATTAGTCATGGAATGTTACCTTGATTATGGAGATGGTATCGGATACTGTCCTTGTTGGTATTGGATAACATTGAATATTGTAGATTAAACATTGGATACATTGGCTAGTGACGTGCCATGATTCGATCCATCATATCAGTCGGGACAGGGAAAATACCAATTAAATATGTGATCAAGAAACTATCGGCTAGTAGTGTAATCATTGGCTACTAACTAACCATGCAATTCACGTATGGTTGAGTTAGCTCCTTAGTGTAATCATTGAATCTCCCAGGCCGATCACATATTTAGTTAGTATCTCAAATCACATAGTTATTATAGATTCCATTATTCAGTTCATTGATTACCTTGTTCTATTCTGACATTATAGTTCATTCCTTTATTCTTGTACGCATTGATTATATTCTGTTGTTAGTATTGTCTATTCTCTCATTGTTCTTGATTATCAGTTATATCCTCATCGTAGATAGCATCTTCTATTCTACTGCTTTATAATTTTTGTCAATTAATTAGAACTGCTATTGGGTTGTACTTCGCTCCATTCCTGACTGAAAAATATTTTTCAGAGGATCCAGAAGATTGGTGTCCGACATACTATGGACCTCAGCCTATTGATGGTGCAGACTTGGACCTACTAGTTCTGGAGTGACTGTTGAGAGATTTAGCCGGCTTCACTAGTTAGCATAGTTAGTTCTCTTTAGCATTTTGGTACCGGATTTGTTTCCGGCATATATTTGTGTTTGGATATTATTTCTATTTATTGTTGTTATTTTTTTAACTGCTTAGTTATGTTAGACTTCTGTGATATTTTCTCGTGCCATAGAAATGTGATTGAGTATTGTGTTGAATTAAGTTGATTACTCTCTTCTTGGAGTTGAGATATTATTAGAGGTTTATGCTTTATAGTGAGATAATTAGATAGTATAGTTGACCAAGACAGCGTTCTACCGCCAATGCTGCGGCGTAGGCTGGGCGTTGTTCCCGACTTGCATCCCTACACCGGGTGCGGGTCGTGACACGTATTTAGTGGTGGCCCATGCAGGTCAGGCTTCGCAATATTGCGATGTCGTGGCAGTACAACGACTTAGTTGTACTACTGCGAGCCTGCGATAGGATATAGGATACTAGGAAGAGAGAGGGATACTCAATCACAACTAGGAATTCCAATCTGAATTGAATTGCTACTTTTGATTCCTTCTGAATACTTTTGTTCTTCCTTGATAATATCTTATCTAGTGTCGAATTGATCTTCTTTGTTTCGATCTGTCTTCAGGATGCCGCCGAAGACTAGATCCCATCGATCGGGAGAAGTTTCTGCGAGGTCTGCCACCTCTCAATCTTTCACTCAGGCAGTAGGGTTTGTACCTCCTACGACATCAGTTCATGTAGGAGTCTCGGCTGCCTTCGGGGGTTCTCCTCCACCTGTTCCGAGGACTACTCCAGTTGCTTTGGAGGGACTTCCACCACCTCCATTTTCAGGAGATACCGCGCCGATGGTTGCACTGTTTAGAGAGATGATGGAATTACAAAGGGCACAGATAGAAGCCCAGCACAGGCAGTCAGATATGATGCGACAGAGTATGGAAAATGTCCATCAGGTAGCTATAGCAGCAGTTCAGAGAGAGGCTCCTCCACAGCCACAGGATACTCAGATCAAGCCAGGCAACATTCAAAATTTTAAAAAGCTTGAGCCTCGAGTTTTCAAGGGTACAGAAGGTATAGTCTATGCTGACGATTGGCTTGAAGATATCAAGCGACTCATGAAGGTATCTCGTCTTACGGAGGATTTGAAGGTTGAGGCGGTAGGACTTCAACTATTCAACGTTGCCCGCACTTGGTTCAGGAATGAGCCAATTCTTACTGATGCGGGACAATCTTGGGAGATATTCAAGGATCTCTTTAAGAAGAAGTTCTTTGCTCGGATGGACAGATTGGAATTAGGAAGGCAATTTGAGAGCCTTACACAAGGAAGCATGTCCATAGAGGAGTATGCCGCAGAGTTCGGGAGGCTGAGCCGATTTGCGGAGTACTTGGTGAGAGAGCCAGAAGTTCGGGCTATCCATTTTCGTGAGGGTCTGAATTGGGAAGTGAAGATTCTCATTCCGTCTTTCTACGAGACGTATTCTGAGATACTTTCGGAGGCACGCAAGGTCGAGCGGGAGTGGAACTTAAAGCCGAAGAGGGACCGTGATATGTTTGGGGGTGACAGTAGTAGTGCGGGACCGACAAAGAGGCCGCGATTCCAGCAACAGCAGTTTCCAATACAATTTGGAGCCTATCAGCAACAATATCAGATGCCAGAACCTATTGTTGCTCCAGTACAAGCTCTAGTACAACAGATACCACAGCAGCCTCAGAGACAGGTGCAACAAGCTCCTCAATGCACCTATTGCAAGAAGACTGGGCACACTTGGGAGATGTGCCGGAAGAGACTTGGAGCATGCTTACATTATGGATCAACGGAGCATATGGTGAAGGATTGTCTCTGGACAATCAACGTCCAGGACAGGATGCAGATCGAGGCCAGAGAGGTGGAGTTAGGCCACCTGTAGCACCACAGATTGCTCATCACCTGCAGAGGGAGCTACCTCGGCAGGGCGGAGCATTTGCGATGACGGTCGAGGAGATCAATACTACAGGTGATGGGTTAGAGAGTCTGTTCTTTCTTTCTGTTTCTTTCATCTATTTTGATTGATTGATTCTTTAATACCTTTTGGATGCTTGTGTTATATAGTTAGTGTAACTATAGAATACCCTGACAGAGACAACAGTAATAAGACAGGTGGAGACCATGACCATGCATATTATTCTTTGCATAGGACTGTTCTTGGTGAGATAAAACCTTATTAGACTATGATTGTTGGGGGTTTGACCTAGAAGGAGTACGATCACCTTTAAATTTTGAGGACAAAATTATTTTAAGGGGGATAGACTTGTCACTACCATATTTTCTAGAAAAGGGTATTTTGGCCATTTTATAATTAATTAAATATTGTGCATGTTAAATATTTATTTCTTATATTATTTATTTATTATTAGCATATTAGATTTATTTTTGGACTTGTGTTAGTGGACCTAACTAGTTTAGTTTAGACTCATGGACCAACATGTTTTAATTGTTAGAATTGAGCCCAACTAGAAAGCCCATTAATTAGGAGGATGATTAAATTAATTAAACCATTAGACTAGAAGCTTCCCTCCTTAATTAATTTTTTCATGAGAGACCCCAAGAGGTATTTTAGACTTTACATAGTAGCTTGAGGGAGGGGGCAAGTGAGGCCTATATAAAGGGGATAAAAACTTTCTCTCTCTTCATTTTTCATTCAAAATCTAGATCTAGAATTTCCCTCAACCAAATTTCATCAAATCCCTACAAAATTTCCACCCAATTACTTCCCAAATCACCATTGGAGACTAGAAGAGCAATGATCTAGAAGGAGAAAGCAATGATCTACAAAGAGGAGCAATGATCTACAATTTGGAAGCTAATTTCACCAATTTTGGAGATTTTATTGGGAATCCATCTCCCAATAGGTATAATTCAGTTTTTTCCCTTAAAATAGCTTCTAAATCTGAGATTTAATCATGAATAATCAACCCATATGTATGTACTACCCATAGGATTTGGTTTTGTGTTCATAGGAGACCTATAGAGAAAGTTATGGTACTTTTTGTGTCAATTTTGGGGAAATTCCGAAAATGACTTTTGTTGTGTATGTTAATTGATCCTATAGATCAATTCGGCATATGTTTATATGTTTGGGACTAGTGTCATGTCCATAATTGGGTACATGTAGGTCGTATCCCAACAATTTGGTGATACGTATTGTTTTGGAGGTTTTTCCTCCGACACGGGACTTTGTACATGTCGTATTTTAACACGGACACATAGATCTATATTTGACACTTTGTTTTGTTCATAAATATTATATGTGATTTGTTTGTGTCCTTCGGGGTAAAATTGGATGTGTGGTGGACTCGTGTTGTATGCGTATCCTAGATCTAGTGGGATATAGTGTGATACTCTCCAATTGTTGTGTGTTTATGTGTAGATCTAATTAATTGTGCTTTAATTCTTGAATTATAATTGTGTATGTATCTATATATATTATATATGTATTATGTATATTTATTATAGTGTTTATTGTATCATAGATCTATGTATCATATATGTATTAATAGAATATATATTATGTAGCTTTCTTCTACATGCATTAATATATATGTTATAATATATGTTAGGGAAGTAAATATATGTATATGTTTTATATAATATATGTGTATGTTTAATTAAGTAATTAGATTATTTATATATGATTATTTATATATATATATGTATGTAGATATATATTTATAAGTGGTAGCATATGTATATATAATATAGTAGATATATTTATATGTGGTTATATATATAGTTATATTATATATTATTATGTATTTATATTATTATATAATTATATATATGTATACATATATGTATAGTAATATATACATATTACTATATGTGTGTGTGTATGTTACTATGTGATATTTTATACAATTTACTATGTATAAGTGTATGTATAGTTATATATAGTTTTATATGTTTATTGTATAAATATATATTATGGGTTATATATATGTATTTAAATATATATTGTATAAATATATATATATATATATGGTGGGTTATATATATGTATATATATATATATTGTATATATATATATACATATATTTTCAGCGACAACAGCGAGCCAGAAGTGTCGCAACAGCAGCAACAAATACAAATAATAGCAGCTTTTCAGCGACAGCAGTCAGCGACAGTTGTAGAAAACTGTCGCTGAAATAACAGTGTATCAGCAGAGTATCAGAAGCTTCAGCGACAGTTTTTAGTGACAGTGCAGGAAACTGTCACAAAAACTGCAGTGTATCTATATACACAGCAGCTTTCTGTGACAGTGGACAGGGTATTTAGCGACAGTTTGACAGTTTTTAATATATTAGATATTAATATATATATATAGATATATATATGTATATATATATGGTAATTAATATATATATAAATATGTTCCTAATTGCTATTTGTATTATAGTATACTATATATGTATATATTTAGTTGTAGCATATAAATTTATTAGAATAGTTAGTATATTTTAGTTATCAATTATTATGAGTATCTTTTATATATTATATATTTGTAGGTATGTATGTACGTATATATGTATTAATAGTTAGTGTGTAGTTGGTAGTTAGTATTTTTCTATTAGTATATACTAGAGTTATATTGGATTGATATATGTAATTATTGTTGGGTAGTTAGTATATATATGAGATTTTGACAATTACCTTAAGATACCAAGGTAAGTATCAAGATATACCAAGGTATGAGTAGTCGGTATTGGCATAAGTAATAGGATAGTTGTAAACTAATTATGGGTTGGTATTAAGGTAACTAAAATAAGGTATATAGTATTATATAAATATTAAATACATAGTAGTTTATAATTATTGTTGGGTAGTTAGTATAAATAAGATTTTGAATTTACCTTGAGATTCCGAGGTAAGTATCAAGGTATTGGAGGATAATCAAGGTATTGGGTTTGGATATCAAGATAGAGGTTTAGTATTGCGATACCAAGTTGGTTCGAAACTAAGGTATCCATTTAGCATTTGTAATTAGGATTTTATATATATAATATTGTTTGATATTTACATATGTGTTATATTTATCCCTTGTTTGCGTATCCTGAGATACGGTATCTTAGTATCCTAAGATTTAGTTTGTATGGCCTAGATTCATAGTGTGTGAGCCCAATATCTTTGAGTTAGACTCATGCAACATAGAAATTGGTAGTTGACCATAATTTGACTATAGTTGACCATAGTTGACTTTGAGTTGACCTAGTTTGACTTTTGACTTAGAAATGACTTTATGACCTAGAAAGTTGACTAGTTTAATTTATTTCTCTTCCCAAAAACTTGTATTAATGCAATATTTCATATATAGGTCTGTGACACCAGTTCGGACATCATTTTTTATTATTTGCTTTGGACCACAGGCGAGTTCATTCTCTGATAGTTTTCATTATTTGATTATCACTATAATTCAAGTATTTAGAAATGTTACTTATGATTCTTGACACGATGGTACACGGATTGGTATTGTTATTGGATCGTTAGTCATGGGATGTTACCTTGATTATGGAGATGGTATCGGATACTGTCCTTGTTGGTATTGGATAACATTGAATATTGTAGATTAAACATTGGATACATTGGCTAGTGACGTGCCATGATTCGATCCATCATATCAGTCGGGGCGGAAGAAATACCAATTAAATATGTGATCAAGAAACTATCGGCTAGTAGTGTAATCATTGGCTACTAACTAACCATGCAATTCACGTATGGTTGAGTTAGCTCCTTAGTGTAATCATTGAATCTCCCAGGCCGATCACATATTTAGTTAGTATCTCAAATCACATAGTTATTGTAGATTCCATTATTCAGTTCATTGATTACCTTGTTCTATTTTGACATTATAGTTCATTCCTTTATTCTTGTATGCATTGATTATATTCTGTTGTTAGTATTGCCTATTCTCTCATTGTTCTTGATTATCAGTTATATCCTCATCGTAGATAGCATCTTCTATTCTACTGCTTTATAGTTTTTGTCAATTAATTGGAACTGCTATTGGGTTGTACTTCGCTCCATTCCTGACTGGAAAATATTTTTCTGAGGATCCAGAAGATTGGTGTCCGACATACTATGGACCTCAGTCTATTGATGGTGCAGACTTTGACCCACTAGTTCTGGAGTGACTATTGAGAGATTTAGCCGGCTTCACTAGTTAGCATAGTTAGTTCTCTTTAGCACTTTGGTACCGGATTTGTTTCCGGCATATATTTGTGTTTGGATATTATTTCTATTTATTGTTGTTATATTTTTAACTGCTTAGTTATGTTAGACTTCTGTAATATTTTCTCGTGCCATAGAAATGTGATTGAGTATTGTGTTGAATTAAGTTGATTACTCTCTTCTTGGAGTTGAGATATTATTGGATGTTTATGCTTTATAGTGAGATAATTAGATAGTATAGTTGACCAAGACAGCGTTCTACCGCCGATGCTGCGGCGTATGCTGGGCGTTGTTCCCGACTTGCATCCCTACACCGGGTGCGGGTCGTGACAATATATATATACACACACATATATATATATATATATATATATATATATATTCTAACACACACACTAACATATATACTAACACACACACACTTATGCATATAAATACACACACACACACACACAAGCACACAAGCACACGCACACTTATATATATATAAATACATATCTATAAATACATAAAAACACACAATCCATACACACACACACACACATACACACACACACACACACATATATATATATATATATATATATATATATATATATATATATATATATATATATATATATATATATATATATATATATATATATATATATACACACACACTCATACATACACATATATACACTAACACACACACTAATACACATACACACACACAAGTATAGGTATATACACACACAAATATGTATACATACAACACATATCTATAAATATATATATATATATATAGGGACACACATACAAATATATATATATATATATATAGACACTTAAACACAAACACAACACTACACACAACCATGCACACAACTCCCACCAACACGCGCCCAACGACCCACACGCACACAAACACCTATGTATATATAAAATATAACCCGAGAATTCTAGCACACTCTTCCCGAAGCTGACCCAACGCGAGCACAAGCCCGAAACTAGTAAACCAAGTCGAAATGGTCGTTCGGTCATTTCGACGAACACGCGGTGTGCGGTTCGGAAAACCTCCTGAAACACACACCAAACCAACTCAAAATCGGCCCAAAATTTATCCACGGGTTCTAAACGATGCCTAGATCCTAGAAAAAATACTACCCTGTCGATTCTAGGCCCGTGGCAAAAATGCGCACGCACTTAGAACCGGCGACGACGAAAACCCCAAATTTGCCTAAAACGCCCGTTTCTTCGCGACACGACTTCACGTGTCTGAACGGAGACACGCACTAACCCTCAAGATACCCAACAACGTCTACCTAGGTCCGTCTAACCTAGGGCATCACCCAAAATTGGGCCAAATTCGGATTCCATCCAAAATTGACACAAAATCTAGTGTCAAAGTCTCTAAACTCAACCAAACTAGTTCCAACTTTCTCCCACAGATAGGCTTAGGGTCTAGGAAGGTTCTAAACCACTAATTATACTACATAAGAGTAATTAGCAAGGAAAAAGTTAGGGTTTACCTCTTAGGAGTTGGAATCCCAAGGCCAAAGTCTCCAATCCACTGGAAATCACCTCCCTCAAGCTCCAAGCCTCCAAATCTAGCCTCCACACCAAGTCTAGGCTCTACCCACCTAGGTTAGGAAAAAATCATAAGGTTAGGGTTCACATAAAGAAAAAGGAATGGAAGAAGAAAGGAAGAAAAATGGAGAGAACTTACTTGGAAGAAGGAAAGAAGAAGAAAGAAGAAGTGGAGAAGAAGAAGAAGTGAAGAAGAAGAAGAAGGAAATGGGGAGGCTGCTGTGTTTGGTCGGGTGTGGGCTGTGGAAACCGGGCAAGATGTGTAATATAAGGGTTTACAAGTCTCTAAATTCCCAAAATGCCCTCCTCTCACTTGGGTTTGGGTTTTGGGTTCCAAAAGCACTCAAACTAACTCCAAATCTCTCCAACTAACCCACTAAAAATATAATAAATATTCTAAACCCAAAAATAGGTCTCACAAGGGTGTGGGTTGGGTCGGACATGGGTCCACTAGGGTCTGACACGGGTCTAGGCTAGCCAAAACCCTAAAACAATCAATTAAAAATAATATAATCACTTAATTAAATATAATTATAATTAATTATATATAATACATAATTTACCCAATAAAAATAAAAAAATAATCCTATTTTCTAGAATTGGGTAGTGACAATTTGACGCTAACATGATATCTAATACCACAACTAACTTAATATGGTATACACTACCTACTAACATCTACTTACCCCCATTGTTTCCTATTCATTAACCAATATCACATATATTAGCTCGAGCACTGATAATCTAGTCCCCTAATGATACACAGTGTAGGCACTCATGGCTTACTGTCACGACCTCTACTATTTGTTGGCCATTACCCCCCTTAAATACTTATTATAATCTCCAAAATTAAAACTGACTCGACCTCATCTTTTCAAGTCCTTGCACTGCATTACGTTATGCTAAGGTTTCAGTCCCCTAACCTTGCATTATACTACCACTTCTCCCCCTCGACATACTCACACACACTTATATATTAACTCGAAGGATGCACATATGATACTCAAGTAATAGTAGCAACTGATAGTTTGACTATTAGTGTTTAGGATCTCCTTGACTTCTAATTACTACCAATATTGTCGTTCTCTCTTCCTTTCACCTGTTTCTGATGCAAGTATCAGTTTCCTTTTAACAGATGCAACTGCTGCTGTTATCTAACCTCCCTGTAGGCACTTCCTGCATAAACTCGGACACCCTCTTCACTCACCTGAGCATCCCAATCCAGCAACCCCATAAACTACTACCTAGCATCAACTTGTTGCTCTGAAACTGTCCCCTTGCACTGCAGGAGCACCTCAAGCAGTATCAACTACTGTAACATCCAAGATTTTTCCCATGTTACACCCACTGCACATCCCTTTCCATAGCAGCAGTTGTGCACATCAATGTGCACAGCTCAAATCTCTGCTACACAGGCTCAACACTTAACTAATTCCTCCTTCTCACTGAACCCAAGTACCATCATCACACCAACACCATTGCCATAACAGTAACACCACTATAACAATAACTACTACCTTACAACAACAGCTTCCATAATTACAGCAAGTAGTAGACCTCCTCAATACCTCAAACACAACACACTATTTCTCCACCTGACACCCAGTCCCATTACATATTACACACACACTAGCCCTATGCTACATGTATACATACATCAATTAATATATATCTATATAAATACATATAACCACTAATAATGCATATATATATATATATATATATATATATATATATATATATATATATATATATATATATATAGTTATACAGTTAGGCATTTTGAATATTTTAACAAATACTTGGTGAGCAACCTAGCATATCTACACAACTCATGATACGCACCCAACGAAGTATCAAATCTCCCAATACATTGCAAATAGTAATTATATATATCCATCTCATCATAATACAACTATAGTAATTAGTTACAATGGAATTTGAGGAGAAAAATATACTAATATGCACAAATCACCCAAATGAACTACCGTATCATAGCGTATAACAAAATACCATGATACGTCCTACTCGTGTCCAATTATGGACACGATCTAGTCCTACACTATCAATCTAAGTCTAATTATATTTAATTGGTCTCATGACACACACTTGATGCATCAATCTCGAAAATTTCCCAAAATGAGCACAAATCTCCTTATAGAAATCATAATAGGGTCATATGTACCTAGTTCTTGTTCCTATAGATAGCCCTAAGACAAGAAAGATTTTCTAATGGTCAAATACATGAAATAGAGTCTAATTAAGGAAGGAATTCAGAATTATACCTATTGGGAGATGGATTCCAAATATAAAATCTAAATGGACACAATTCGGACACATGCTTCTATCCAATAGCTCATTCTCCAAGTGCTCCTTGCAATCCAAGCTCCAATGCTCCTTAGGTAATGTAAATGGAAAGGAATGGGGGTGAATTGGTGTAAATTTGGTAGAGGAATGGAGTGATTTGGGGAAGAAAATAATTGGAGATCTAAATTAAATTAAAATAATGAGAGGAGAGAGAGAGAGAGAGAGAGAGATCCTCTTCATATGGTCGGCCCCCCTTTCCCCCTCTCTAAGCAACATATAAAGTCTAAGATACCCCCACTAATTAGTTATAAGAAATTAATTAGAAGGGCTATATTATGAAGCTTCTAATCTAATTAAAATTAATCTAATCTCCTTAATTAACTAAAGAGAATGAGTCTAATGGGCCTAATCCAATATTGGGCTCAAAGTGTCATGATATTCTAATGGGGTCCACTAATGTCAAGTCCAAATAGATAGACTAGCCCACTAACTAATAATAAATAGCACAACATAATATAAATAATTAGTAGCATAATATATAAATATTTAATTACTAAATATAAAATATACTAAATAAAAAAATACCCTCATCTAGAAATGTGGTAGTGAAATATTACATATCACATTTTCTGATTCTGCCAATTTTTTTCCATCCTACAACTAACTTCTTGAATTATCTTCATCATAAGTACATTAATGGATATGAATTACTACATACGGTATCGTTCATGGATGTACAACCGTCATCCTGATGATATGTACGGTGTACAAAATAAATTCATAGAGGGTGTACAACAGTTTTTACAGTTCGCCAAGGAGTTCCCTCAGTACATGGACAGTACCAAAATTAAGTGTCCGTGTGTGAGATGTCACAACTTGAAATATCATCCAGAAGTGAAAGTCATATATCATTTATACTCGAAGAGTTTTACGTCAAATTACTATCAATGGACTGCGCACAAAAAAACTTGTGTCTTTAGCATCAGAGTCGGAGCCTTATGTGGGGCCATATATGGATGTCCACGACCACACTGCTTACGACGACGGATGGATGAACATGGTTTTTGATGCGGTGGGGCCTAGTTTCGATCTGGACAATCATGATACAATTGAGGAGGCACCGAATGCCGATGCTACAAAGTTTATGGAGTTGCTAGAGAATACCATGACTCCAATATATCCTGGATGTGAGGATCATTCACCGTTGGAGGTGGTTACAAGATTGTTTCACATCAAGTCAATTTTAACATGTTGCAAGAATGCTACAACCGACTGATGGAGTTGATTATAGAGTTCTTGCCGGAGGGTGCTAAGTTGCCTAAAGACTTTGATCTATCTAAGAGGATGGTGATATCGCTCTGGATGGGATACGAAAAAATTGATGCATGTCATAACGGGTTCATGTTGTACTACAAAGACGATAAGGATGAAGACGCGTACAGATTCTGTGGTGTTGATAGCTTGTGAGCACCCTGGTTTTTATAAAGGGTTAGTTCGGTAATTAATAAATTATTTTTTATTTTTAAATATATATTCGATAATTTAATTGAACTTTGAAAACCAACCACTATGATTTTAAAATCTTGAGTGCAACACTAGCCTTTCCCTTCCAACCAACCTAGCAAGCTCGACTTAGACGAGTCAAATTAGGCTCCTATCATGACTGTCACTCACAAATTTGCAATCCCATACTTTATTTTGGTCGCATAACTTTCGTGACACAATTACGAGAAAACGATCATTAATTAACCTTTTTGTCCTAGCGTACGATTTTAACATGCCACACCAACCTATTGATTCCAACTAAATCCATGTTATGGGCCTAACTGGTCCTATTACATGTATGACACTCGAGTTGCGTTATTCGAACCCCTGCATGCTTCCAATATAATATTAAGTAGAAAATAGAATTTATGGATTTATTTAACTAAGTTAATATTAATTCATATCTAGTAAATATTTTTTGAATTGATATGAATTTGGTTGTAAATTATTTGTTGGAAGAAATATAAATTTCCTAGAATTTTTTTCAAGTACCTAACTATTTTTGGATATTTTCTATATATAATTATGAATAAAATAAAACAAAAGAAAAGTAAAAGAAGAGAATAAATATTTCCTAACTAACCCTACCCGCTAACGTAACCCAGACCCTACCCTATAACACCTCTAATACTCCCCATCCGCGTGCATGAGCAGCCGACCCCCACGTTACATATATATATATATATATATATATATATATATATATATATATATATATATATATATATATATATATATACAACAAATCCTAACCCTAGATTTTTCCTCCACACCAGACCCTAACCCTACCCCCGGCCACTCATCGACCACATTGATCCCTTGTCGCCTTCGTCGTCGCGCCAAAGCAGCGTCGGAGCGCCGCCGCAGTCACCTCCCGTGCGTTGTACACAGCAGCAGTGATGCATTCAACTGACTTCATCCTCGTTATTCTCCATAACTGTTGGATCGTTTCTTAAATCGTCTTTTTTGGTACTATCATGACATAACCAACTATCAATCTATTCAATTATTTTGATTTTAAATGGTTTTTGTTCAGAAAAATCGAAAGATTGGTCGAACGCCTGTCTTTAAAATATCCAGAAAATACTCCAACTACCCATATTTCCATCATGTTTTCTTTAAACTATGCAAGATTTTAAAAATCTAATTCAATAGACTTTTAGACAATATAACCAGGTTTAAAACTCTTCTTTTAGTTTATTTTTAATTGCCTTTAATTTCTTTGAAATTGAGTTCCAAAACCAAGAAAAATATATTTTCAAAAACCCAAAATTTCTCGATACGAAGTACGTTCATCCAAACGAGGCCACATTATTACATACAGATTGTACCGAATGGCACGTAACATAAACGTGGAAGTATGAACTTTCACAGAACTTGATTTGGACGTGTGTGCACGTCAGAATCAACGCATATCCGTCGAAAAATACCGTATCGATCTATTCTGGCACCTCGCAATAACTTCGTGTGTACTCGTCGGTTCACAAAGAAACTTGTGCCATTAGATTCATAGCGTTACGCTGGTCCTGTGACCCATGTTTGGTTCGATTCTGAGAACGTTGACGAAATATTATTTCGTGGGCCCCATGGTTACACATGACGGGCGATTTCGTGTTTGGCTCATCAAAATTTAGTTTTGGATGTAGCATTGGTTCGTATTGTCATTCTAGACTCGTAGATACTAAGTTTGACAAATTTGGAGAACCTTGTACATTTTTTGGTACGAAGTGGGTCACATGTGGACCCCATTTTGACCCAAAACTATCAATTATGCCCCATGTGTCCAAATTAGACTTATGGATAGTCAATCCTATTTATTTCAAGTATTCTAAGAATATTGGTAATATTTGTTTTAGCATCCGGAGGTGTACGTACAGATTCCACTTTCCCAGGAGTAGTTGACGGAGTTCAGAACTCAAGCAAGTGTACCTTGCCAAACTTGTAATTGATCATGTTATATTATCTGCTTGTGTTTATTATATATATATATATATATATATATATATATATATATATATATTCTTGTGATGTGCCTGTTCACCTAAGACCGTGAGAAGTTACTTAGCGTCCGAACAAGATTCGGGTGTCGACGCCATACGCGGAGTCGTGTAACGTCACTTAGAAAGTTGATTTTACGATCCTATTTTTACGTGCTTGCTTTACCAAGTACGCCAGATCGTAGGAAACTTGACACTATTTCATGTGACAGAATCTTTCTTGAAT
Organism: Iris macrosiphon; assembly: GCA_036927795.1. Taxonomy (NCBI): domain Eukaryota; kingdom Viridiplantae; phylum Streptophyta; class Magnoliopsida; order Asparagales; family Iridaceae; genus Iris; species Iris macrosiphon. The sequence continues at coordinate 40,490,145 of JAYESA010000015.1, read as the reverse complement.
TATTTATTTTGATTCTGTATAGGCTTACAGGATTCGTGATATGAGACTTGCATATTATATTGATATCATTATGACTCGTTGTACTAGCTAGAGGTCATGATCTTGCATTTTATGGACATTAGACATTGTGGACAAGAGATATGAGGTTACATTGGGTGGGAAGAGACACACATGCTATATGCTAATTATGTTTTATATATAATATGTTACTGGAGGTGCTTTAGTCTCTGTACCAGAGCTTGGCACATTTACTGGCCCTACGAGATAGTACTTGCTGCTATGGGCTCCCTGACACAAAGCCTGTAGTGGTCTCAACCTAAGTACTAGTGATGCTCTCTTTTGTATTTTACTTAGCTCGTTACATAGCTTGCCCTGAGGATCTATTTTTTCTTACTGCTTTTTATTTGGCTTGAGTGTTTATTGTATCTTGCTATGTCCTCTAAGGACCTGGATCCGGATTATGTCCCCAGGTATAGACGAGAAAATCTATCCCGAGGTTTATTGGGCATGTGCTGCTATTGGTGACGTACAGGTTGTAGAGGATGAGGTTATTCCAGAGGACTTCTCTTGAGCACACAGTATTCTCACCATTCATTTATTATGCTTAGTATTCTTAGATATTTGATCTTGTAGTGACTTCTGGATATTATACTTGGATTTATTTTCTTTCCATTTTGATGAGGGTTATTTCCCGTGATATTATATAGTTTTGGACTTGTGATGGACAGTTTCTTTTATTTATTTTTTTGACTATTCTATCTCCTTATATTATGATTACTATCTGTGGATGAGATTAGTTTAGATTATATACTGTGACATGAGTATTAGACTTTAATTATCTATAGCTTAAGTGCACTCTAACGGGTCCATTAGATTGGGTTTGCCCAATGGAGTCGTGCTGCTGGCCATTGCCACGTGGCTAGTCCCTCAATATTTTGGGACTGGGCTATGACATAGCTATAAGGCCACTGGTAGAGAATGGTATGTCGGTACAAGGAAGCCTACTGATTCGATGCACTACTTGCCTTTGACGTCACGGTTGTAGATGTTGTTTATGGTGAAGGAGACTGCAGAAAATATGAGTTGGCATAAGCGAAAATAGATCGAAGGAGTGTTGGATCATCCATCCGATGGAGAACAATGGAAGCAATTTAACCGAGAGTATCTAGATTTTTCTTCGGATCTGCGTAATGTTATATTGGGGTTCTCCTCCGACGATTTTTATCCTATTCGGACTTTTGGGCTCCCAGTATTCATGTTGGCCTGTGTTCGTCACTCTGTATAATCTACCACCTTGGATGTGCATGAATACTTCGTATATGTTCCTAATCGTTATTATCTCGGGTCTAAACAATCCGAAGAGGAACATCGATGTGTATTTACATTCATTAATAGATGAGTTGAATCAGTTGGGGGAAGTAGGTGCCAACACGTACGATATTTCTAGAAAGCAGAATTTTCAGATAAGGGCAACACTTATATGGACCATCAATTACTTTTCGGCCTATGAAATGTTATCGGGATAGAGCTCTCATGACCGTATTGCATGGACCGCACTAAGGCTTTCCGTTTGAAACACAAAGGCAAACCGTCATTCTTCGATTGTCATCGATAATTCCCGCCGAAGTATTATCCGTACCGGAGGAACATGAATGATTTTTGTCCCGATGTTGTGGATAAGGCCAATCTACCGCCAAGATGGCCCGGGTACACGATATGGGAAGAGGTAAAAGTTTTACCAAGTTCTATCGAATAGCCTACTGAGGGGTACAAGTGTGACGGATTTGGTCGCACTCATAATTGGACGAAGAGGAGTATATTCTGGGATCTGCCATATTGGAGCACCAATCTGATTAGAAATAACCTTGATGTCATGCATATCGAGAAGAATGTGTTTGAAAACATAATTAAAACTATAATAGATGTAAAGGGGAAGACAAAAGATAATCCGAAGGCCAGGTTGGACTTAGAAGAAATATGTTGACGTCCTGCGTTGAATTTGATATAGGAGAAGAATGGAAAGTTAAAGTAGCATAAGACAATTTTTTTACTGGAGAAGGAGGATAAAGGAAGACTTTGTAGGTAGATTTAGGGCCTAAAATTTCCTGACGGGTACATGTTGAACTCGAAAAGATGCGTTGACCTCAAGGAGAATAAACTAACGGATATGAAGAGCCACGATTTTCACGTATTCATGGAGAGGTTAATTCTGATAGCATTTCGAAAATTCTTACCGCAGGTCATTTATGATCCATTGACAGAGCTCAACATATTCTTCAGAGATATTTGTTCTACTAAGTTGCTCATCGATGGTCTAGAAAATCAAGAGAAAGACATTGCGGTAACATTGTACAAGCTCAAAAAAGTGTTTCCTACTGGATTCTTTGACTCCATGGAGCATTTGCCAATTCATTTTTCCTATGAGGTACGTGTTAGTGGGCCTATCGATTATCGGTGGATGTACCTGTTCGAGCGGCATCTGAATTACCTAAGGAGAAAGGTAAAAAAATAAGGCATGGGTTGAGGGTTCTATTTGTGAAGCTTATGTTCCCGAGGAGCTACAAACTTTTGCTTGACGTATTTCAAACCTCATGTTGCTACTAGTAGAACGAGAGCTCCGAGAAACGATGACAGATATCAGGAATCTAATGATGCAATACTGAAACCATTCAATGCATCCAAAAAATCTTTGGAGAAAATAAAGAAGAGATATTTGAATGACGACGAGCTAAGGGCTGCTCAGTTGTATATATTACTCAATTGTGATGAGGATAAAGTAAAGAAGCTAGAGGGTTAAGTAATTAATACGTCTACGTTTACGTTATCTCAATATAATAGTATAAAATAATATTATGCTACTAATCGACGGTTGCTTCATTATTTTTCTGCACATATAATGACGAGCTGAGGTCGGTTAGACCCTACATAATAGACGAAAAAGTAGAACAAGAAATGAGACGTCATTTTTCTTCTTGGTTGAGCGCATATATAAGAAGATCGGTAATTACTTTTTCTATATGCACTTGCACAATAAATAACTTACTATCGCTACTTTGGTATTTAGGTCTATCGTCTAATAACACCCAAGACTGAATATATTAGAACTCTAGCCAATGAAACAATTATTGTCGTCAAAATATAGCCAAGTTATTGTGTGAATGCATTTAGGTTCAAGTCAATAAATGATCCGATCAGAGACAGCTTTCTGGTTCTTGATTCCACAAAAAATAGTTATTTGTGTGTCAAATCTTCGAACTACAAAGACGTCGATCCAGACAATGATTTCTTTGTCATCTTACGAGAGATTGTGGATTTGACATATAATTATGGAACAAAATCTACTAAGATTGTGTTATTAAATTATAAATGATTCGACCCGATTCAAGATTAAGGTAAAAAAATTGACAAGCATGTTCTTGTGGATATAAACTACAAGCGTAGATATTAAGGCTATGAATCATTTGTCCTATCAAGTTAGGTTCAGCCAGTGTACTTCACAACTTATCCTAGACGAGAAACACCGAAGTCAGACTGGTGGACAATATGCAAGACTAAAGCTAGAAATAACTTGGACGGCGACGAAATAGCTTATCAGGAGGACAAGCTAGCTCTTGTAACAAATATTGTAGATGTGGTCTCAACAAAAGTTACTCATTACACAACTAATAATATAGAAGAGGTAGAATTATCTGAAGAGGAAGACGAAGATAAATATGAAGTAGATGAAATTAAAGATGAGGAGGAAGTGGAAGAGGAGGACGAGGAAGACGAACAAGTTAAATTTTTTGAAGATGATTAAAAATAAAATAAATCTATTTGGACTTGTGAGATGTATTATATTCTGAGTGTAGAATATACTATCCATTTAGACTTGTGACTACTAGATATTTATCGTACAATTCTATTAATACTGTGAGATATGTATAATATTTTGACTATACAATGTACTATATATTTGTTTGTTTATTCTATCATCATATGTTTTTATCAAGTATGACAGGACAACGCGGAGCATTCGGCAGGTCCCGACGTAGACATATTTTCTCTCCAATAATGCCTATTGGTTCTGAATTCTCGTTGCCAAGTACTCTAGTATATCGACCAACCACATCTCCGACTGCGACGATGTTACGTGGCAGCACTACTGGGATGAGTAGTTCCTGGCCTGAGACTACTCCCTCGTCCAATGTTCCTCCTGCTGAAGGAACCATGGAGACAAATTAGTAGATGGCGAAGGTTGAGCCAGTGCCATCACCATATCAGCAAGATCCTCCATTCGCACCTCTGGACGAAACGAGGATGAAGATTTGGGCCGACGGTACAAAGTAAGTCAATTCGTTGGTTTATCATCATATATATCGTATATTTCTTTATTCATCATATATTCACTTTTTTATGAATATAATTATCTCTATATAGATATCATCCCACGTTGGTACAGAGACGGCTGGGCCACTTTCTGAGGTACAACTATGGTGGCCCTTAGATCAACTACTCTGATGCTCCGCACGAGAGAAAAGCGTTCTGGTTTGCGCACTTTAAGGTAAAAGTATATTTGGTTTTAATATCAATCATCTAATTTATGCATATTATATAACTTACTAAATTACTTCTTGTAGCAAACTTATTTTTATCCACCGCACCGGGTCGAGTTGATCGAGCAGATATTTTCTGTCGTCGTGGCCAAGCTTATCCGCGATGTTATGGATGACCAGCAGGCTCATGATTGTGAAAAAAATTGATCCAAGGTTGGTTCACGCTTGAGCAGTGGACTGCGATGAGGGCTAGATTCGATGATCTAAGGTAAAAGGAAAGGTCTGAGAAGGCAAAGTCGGCTATGAAGAAGGCAGCAAAGTGGTGTGGTGGCTCGATTCCGATGACGGAATAATTTTGTCATTTGGTATGTTCTTTTTTCTAGATATATTATTTTAATGCAAGTACGATAAAATGGTAGTAGGATAAAATATTTAAATTTAGTACTAAATAATATATTTTTAACAGGTACAGAGGGGTGATAATGCCAACATGGTGACCGTCTTTCTAGCCACCCATCCGAAGGGCGGGAAGCTCATTGATGAGAGGGCCTTACAGACCTATGTAAGAATTACTTTACTTTGTGTTAATTTTATTATAACTTAGGAAATATACAAATAAATATCCATTTATTTAGTAAAAAGTACCTTAGATATTAGCATTATCGAGTATCCATACTTTTATAGGCCTAGTATCTTAGGTTCCGTGAGCGGGCGACTGCTAGTGCACCTACATCGGGAGAGGTTAGTACTTTCTCGCAACCCTCTCCAGCTCCGTCGGCAGAAGATCTGTGGGTGGCCGCTGCTGGTTGTCTCTAAAGGGGTACGTACTACGGTACGGGATCCTATGGCTCCCTTGTTGTGACGCAATCCTCTAGGGCCTCCTCTGCAAGTGTGCATTCTCCATAGCCCTCGCAGGTGTCTTCTCGAGTCTAGGAGACCGTTGACCGTTAGATTATGTCTCTCCGTAGTGAGTTATTTTGAAGGATAGAGGAGCAGCCACTGTCTCAGCCATAAATGAATGATGTGATGCTCATCGCATGATTTGATATGCTCGAGCACAGCATCATGGCACTCAGGGATATGACTGAGAGGACGGAGCATGGCGTTACTGATCTTAGAGCATCGACAAAGCGCAGCGAGACAGAGTTGCAAGCATTACAGCTGTCCATGGACGAGAGGCTGATGATGATGCATGATTCAATGGTTGATAGTACACTACCAGAATAAGTCAAATTAACGACGTCTAAAAACGTCGCTAAATGGCAAAAAATGTCGCTACATAATTTTAGCGACGACTGTAGCAATATTTCGATGAAGTCGCATTTAAGCTAGTCGCTGACCAGAAAAATATCGTAAAATATCGCTATACCGACATTTTCTAGCGATGTATATGCGTCACTATATTAGCAACGTTTAGCGACGTCACGTTGCTAAATTAGCGAGGTGCTATTGGTCGCTATATGTCGCTAATTTTTTTCTTTTAAGCGAAGTTGTGCGACACATTTAGCGACGTTATATTGCCCTAGCAATATTGCCCTGTCAACAGTTTAGCGAAGTTCAACGACATAATCGATAACGTTTTTAGCGACATATTTATCGACTTTCAATGACGTATTCAGTGACGTATTTAGCGACGTATATAAACGTCTCTAAACGTCGCAAAACATCACTAAAAATGTCGCTAAAGATTCAGTAGAAAAAAAAATATTGAATTGTTTCCAAACCAATCTTCCTGTAGTTTATGAATTCACAATTTATACAAATAGACCCGGAGTAACCCTCCGTTGAATTTGCTGGGTTCGCCGATCCCCTTCGGTTAAACACTCAACATCGATAAATTAATATACATTTAATTTGAATAATATAGTAAAATTTGAAGAAAACAAAATATTGAGATTATAAACAGAGTTAGGAGAAAATCTCGTCATAAAGAATACAATAAATATCCACACAACTGAGTCTGAAAGCCTCATCGTAAAGAATACAAGAAATAAAGTCTGAAAGCCTAAAAAATAAAAAATATTCATAAATGACCAAATATCATAGGTCTGAAACACAAACAATCAATAAACTATCCTAACTAGGACTACTGCCGATCTGCAGGAGGATGACCACCGGCGTGCATCAGGGATAAGAACAGATCATACTGCTCCCGTAAAATTGACACCGATGTCGATGGAAAAGGCAGTAACGTCGGTGGAGTCTGTGTCGATGAAGGAGCACTAGGAGGACTTATCTACTCTAACTCTGCTAGTCGACGGTTGTATGAATCCATGGTAGATAACAGCCTCGTACTTCTATGAACCATTGAATCATGCATCATCGTCAGCCTCTCGCCCATGGACAACTATGATGCCTACAGCTCCGTCACGATGCGCTCTGTCGACGCTCTAAGATCAGCTGGCATATCCCTGAGCTCTATGATGCTGCGCTCGAGCATATCAAATCGTGCGATGAGCGTCGCATCGTCCGCATGCGGCTGGGATAGGGGCTGCTCCTCTATCCTTTGTAGCAACTCGTCACGGAGAGACACAATCTGACGGTCAACAGCCTCCTAGACTCGGGCTGACGACTGCGAGGGCTGTGGCTAATGTGCACTTATCGTGGAGGCCCTAGATGACTGTATCGCAACAAGGGCGCCATAAGATTTCGTATCGTAGTATGTACCCCTCTGGAGACCACCAGTGGCGGTCATCCACAGCTCGTCCGTCGACGGAGTTGGAGAGGGTTGCGAGGAAGTACAAGCCTCTCCCGCTGTAGGTGCACTAGCAGTCGCCCGCTCACGCAGCCTAAGATACTCTGCCAAGAAAAGTTTAGATACTCGATAATTTTCTAAGTTATAATAAAATTAACACAAAGTAAAGTAATACTTATATAGGTCTGCGAGGCCCTCTCATCAATGAAATTCTTGCCCTTTCCATGGGTGGCCAGGAAGACGGTCACCATGTTTACATCCTCACCCCTCTGTACCTGTTAAAATATATTATTTAGTACTAAAATTAAATATTTTATTCTACTACCATTTTATCGTACTTGTATTAAAATAATAAATAAAAAATAAAAACATACCAAACGACAAAAATATTCCGTCATCGGAATCGAGCTACCACACCACTTTGTTGCCTTCTGCCTAGCCTCCTTGGCCTTCTCAGACCTTTCCTTGTACCTCGGATCATCGAATCTAGCCTTCATCGTAGTCCACTACTTAGGCGTGATCCAGCCTTGGATTAATTTTTCTTTGCGATCACGAGCCTTTTGGTCATCCAGAGCATCACTGATCAGTTTGGCGGCAACGGCAGGAAATATCTGCTTGATCAACTCAGCCGGTGTGGTGGATAAAAATATGTTTGCTATAATAAGTAATTTAGTAAGTTATATAATATGCATAAATTAGATGATTGATATAATATACTTTTACCTTGAAGTGCGCAAACTAGAACGCCTTCCTCTCATCCGGAGCATCAAAGTAGTTGATCCAAGGGCCACCATAGTTGTACCACAGAAAGTGGCCCAGACTCTCTGTACGACGAGAGACGATATCTATACAGAGATAATTATTTTTATCAAAAAATTCAATATATGATGAATAAAGAAATACACGATATATATGATACTAAACTATTTAATTGACTTACTTTGTACCGTCGGCCCAAATCTTTGTCCTCGTCTTGTCCGGAGGTGTGCATGGAGGATCTAGCTGATGCTGGGACGACGTCGGCTCAACCTCCGCCATATGCTCATCTGTCTCCATGGTTCCGTCAGTAGGAGGAACCCTGGACGAGGGAGTAGTATCAAGCCTGGAACTACTCTTTCCAGGAGTGCTACCACGTAACGTCATCGTAGTCAGAGATATGACTGGTCGATATACTAGAGTACTAGGCGCGAAGGTTCTAGAACCAACAGTAGGCAATACCAGAGGAGAACTCTGTCTACATCAGGAATTGTCGAATGCTCCACGTCGTCCTGTCATACCTGATAACAATATATGATGATAGAACAAATAAACAAATATATAGTATATTCTACAGTCAAAATGTTATGCATATCTCACAGCATTAATAGAATTGCGCAGTAAATAACTTATAGTGTCACAAATCTAAATGGATAGTACATTCTATAGTCCAAATATAATACATATCTTCGTCGAAATAGTATATTCTACAGTCAAAATATAGTATATTCTACAGGCAAAATATTTTATTTTTATTCATCTTCAAAAAATTTATCTTGTTCGCCTTCCTCGTCCTCCTCTTCCTTTTCCTTTTCCTCCTCTTCTTCACTTTTATCTACTTCGTCTTCGTCTTTATCTTCGTCTTCCTCTTCGAATAATTCTACCTCTTCTACATTATTAATCGTGTAATGAGTAACTTACGTTGAGTCCACATCTTTAATATTTGTTATAAGAGGTAGCTCGTCCTCCTGATAAGCTATTTCGTCAACGTCAAAGGTATTTTTAGCTTTAGTCTTGCATACTGCCCACCAATCCGACCTCGCTGTCCGCCATCTAGGATAAGTTATGAAGTACACGAGCTGAGCATAGGATAAATGGTTTATAGCCTTGATATCTACACTTGTAGTTTATATCCACAAGACCATGCGTGTCAATTTTTCAACCTTGATCTTGAATCGGATCGAACCATTCATACTTGAATAGCACGATCTTAGAAGGTTATATGCCATAATTATATGTCAACTTCATAATCTCTCGTAAGATGCCAAAAAAATTATTGCCTGGATCGACGTCTTTGTAGTTCGAAGATTTGATACACAAATAACTATTTTTCGTGGAATCAAGATCCAAAAAGCTGTCTCTGATCGGAGTATTTGTTGACTTGAACCTAAACCCATTCACATAGTAACTTGGCCATATTTTGACGACAGTAATTGGTCTCTTGGTTAGAGTTCTAATAGATTCAGTCTCGGGTGTTATTAGACGATCGACCTAAAAACCAAAGTAGCGATAGTAAGTTATTTATTGTGCAAGTGCATACAGAAAAAGTAATTACCGAGCGCCTTACATATGCGCTCAACCAAGAAGGAAAATGACGTCTCATTTCTTGTTCTACTTCTTCGTCTCTTATGTAGGGTCTAATCGACCTCAGCTCATCACTATATGTGCTAAAAAATAACGAAGCAACCGTTGATTAGTAGCATAATAGTAGCTTATACTATTACATTGAGATGACGTAAACGTGGACGTATTAATTACTTACCCCTTTAGCTTCTCCACTCTATCCTCGTTGTGAATGAGTAATATATACAACTAAGCAGCCCTTAGCTCGTCGTCATTCAAATATCTCTTCTTCATTTTCCCCGAAGGCTTTTCGGATGTATTGAATACTTTCAGTATTGCATCATTAGATTCCTGATATTCGTCGTCCTTTCTCGGAGCTCTCATTTTATTAGTAGCAACATAAGGTTTGAAATACGTCGAGCAAACGTTTGTAATCTCCTTGAGAACATAAGATTCATAAATAGAGCCCTCAACCCGTGCCTTGATTTTTACCTTTCTCTTTAGGTGTTCAAATGCCGCTCGAACGGGTACATCCATCAATAACCGATAGAACCACCAACACGTGCCTCATAGGAAAGATAAATTGACAAATGCTCCATAGAGTTAAAGAATCTAGGAGGAAACACCTTCTCGAGCTTGCACAGTATTACCGCTATGTCCTTCTCTTAATTTTCTAGACGATCGACAAGCAACTTAGTAGAACAAAGATCTTTGAAGAATATGCTGAGCTCTGTCAATGGATCCCAAATGACCTGCAGTAAGAATTCCTAAAATATAATAGGAATTAACCTCTCCATGAATATGTGACAATCGTGGCTCTTCATACCCACCAGTTTGTTCTCCTTGAGGTCGACGCATCTTCTCAAGTTCAATACGTACCCATCTGGAAATTTTAGACCCTAAATACACCTACAAAGTCTTCCTTTATCCTCCTTTTCCAGTGAGAAAATTGACTTAGGCTGCTTCTACATATTTCTTCTAAGTCCAACCTGGCCTTTGGATTGTCTTTCGTCTTTCCTTTTACCTCCATTACAGTATTAATTATTTTATCAAACACATTATTCTCGATATGCATGACATTAAGGTTATGTATGATCAGATTGGTTCTCCAATATGGCAGATCCCAGAATATACTCCTCTTCGTCTAGTTATGGGTGCGACCAAATCCGTCACACTTGTACCCCTTAGCAGGCTCTTCGATGGCACTTGGTAAATCTTTTACCTCTTTTTATATCGTATATCTGGGCTACCTTGGCGGTAGAATTGCCTTCTCCACAACGCCCACACGAAAAGCATTCATATTCCTCCGTACGGATGATCCTTCGACAGAAATTGTCGATGACAATCAAAGAAGCACAGTTTTCCTCCGTGTTTCAAACGAAAAGCCTTAGTGTGGTCCATGCAATACGGATATGAGAGACGACCATGAGTGCTCTATTCCGATAATATTCTATAGGCCGAAAAGTCGTTGATGGTCCACATAAGTGCTGTCCTCATCTAAAAATTCTGCTTTCTAGAAACATCGTACGTGTTGGCACCTACTTTCCATAGCTGATTCAACTCATCTATCAAAGGCTGTAAATATACATCAATATTCCATTTCAGATTGTTCGGACCCGAGATAATAATGGTTAGGAACATATACGGAGTTTTCATTCAAGAATATTGGGAGCCCAAAAGTTCGAATGGGGTAAAACCGTCGGAGGAGAGCCCCAATATGACATTACGCGGATCCAAAACAAAATCAGGATACTCTCGATCAAAGGGCTTCCATGCTTCTCCATCAGATGGATGATCCAATACTCCTTTGATCTGTTTTTGCCTGTGCCAACTCATATTTTTTGCAGTCTCCTTCACCATAAACAACCTCTGCAACCGCGGTGTCAAAGGCAAGTAGTGCATCGAATTGGTAGGCTTCTTTGCACCGATAGACTTTTCTCTTCCAGTGGCGTTGTAGCGATCAGTACCACAAAATCTGCACTTATGTTCATCCTTGTTGTTTTTTTAGTACAACATGCACCCGTTGTGACATGCATCAATTTTCTCGTATCCCATCCAGAGCGATCTCACCATCCTCTTAGATCGGTAGAAGTCTTTAGGCAACTTTGCACCCTCTAGTAAGATCTCTATAATCAAATCCATCAGTCGGTTATAGCATTCTTGCGACATGTTAAAATTGGACTTGATGCTCAACAATCTTGTAACCACCTCCAACGGTGAATGATCCTCACAACCAGGATATAATAGAGTCCTTGCATTCTCTAACAACTCCATAAACTTCGCAGCATCGACATTCGGTGCCTCTTCAGCTGCATCATGATTGTTCAGATCGAAACTAGGCCCCGCCGCATCAAAAACCATGTTCACCCATCTATCGTTGTAAGCAGCGTGGTTGTGGACATCCATATACGGCTCCACATAAGGCACATAATCCGATACTAAAGATAAAGTTCTCCGTGCGTGGTTCACTGATAGTAATTCGGCATGAAATCCTTCGAGTATAAATGGTATATGACTTTCACTTCTGGATGATATTTTAAGTTGCGATATCTCACATACGGATACTTAATTTTGGTATTGCCCATGTACTGAGGGAACGCCTTGGTGAACTGCAGGAACTGCTTTACACCCTCAATGAATTCATCCCGCACACCGCATATGTCATCAGGATGACGATTGTACATCCAGGAACGATGATGTAGATAATAATTCATATCTATTTCTAGATACTTCTACAAAGATGAATAGACATCGTTCAAGTATATACTCATCATTAAATATAGTACATGCACTGATACTCCTAGTCCTAGCATATATACTCCGGAATACCCAATTATGTTATATACCTACTCGTCTACACATATATAAGAATACTCAAGAATACAGTATATGCACTGATACTCATACTGCAGTGTATCAGTAAGTGTCAACTGAGCATATTTGGGTTAGGTTTCGGGTTTGTGCACTGCTTTAAGTATTAGTCATCTGGTTATAGAGGAGTGCCTGTCAATTAGAGTATATGTCATATTGATAGCAGATTTAGGGAGCAACATAGTGAGAAGTGAGATAGGGAGAGTTGTTGCACACACCATCTGCACAGACCCGATAGTGCATATTTGATGTGCACATGAGTGTTACGACAGACTTCACAGGGTCTGTGCACACCATCGTACAAAGCAGGGTGCGACATTAGGTAGCAGCAATTTGAAGTTGCATTTTAAACTTGAGTATCACAACAGGCATTAGAAGATTGGGGGAATCTTTGTGTATCTTAGTATTGAGTATCACAACATGCATTTTAAACTCGAGTGTCTTCTAGCATTAGTATTGATATTAAGTTGCTATCAGTTATATTAAGTTAGAAGCAGTTATTGTAAGTTAGTAAGTCATGATAGTATAAGTTTTGTACTAATTGTATAGTATTAAATGTCAGAGAGAGAGAGAGAGAGATAGGGTTAGGGTTAGGGTTTACACCCTCTGTGATAGTGTCTATGTCATGTCTGTGTTAGTGCGTGTGTGTGTGTCATGTCTGTGTCAGTGTCATGTCATATCTGCATCTGTGAAAGAGAGAGAGAGAGAGAGAGATCGGGTTAGGGTTAGGGTTAGTGTAAACCCCCTCGACCAGATTCCAGTATTTTAGGAATATTTTTGTCTATTTAGGATTTGTTGCAATATTTTAATTTATTTTTCCTACATATCCTGTTGACTTGTGCACCTGTCCGTCTCCAAATTATTTGGAGCTTTACCTTGACTGTTAACCCCGAACAAAGTTCGCATACCTTTCCTAGACATGCCAGTCTACTATCCTGCACTTTGTGCAACTCCCAGACACTCAGTTTTGAGCCCCATATGAGACACACAAATCTTGTTACAAAAGCCCGTATTTATTTTCTATTTTATTTCCTGCTCTTTACCCATCTCTGTACCCCTAGAGATTTGAGGTCCAACATGCACCTGTTTTGCCCAAACAAAAATACGTTAATTTTCTATACTGAGTATACTACATTTAGTGTATTGACACCGTAGAAAAATTATGACCCTAACTGCCTCTAAATAATTAGAGAACACCGTGAGCAGTATTTATTAATTAATAAATACGATGGCCGTATCACCCAGAAACCAGGTCCAACCCCTGCCCAAACTCACCCCCATTCCCCCGGGACCCTCACATAGCAATTTCCCTCAATTCTGTGAATTTTAGAAATTTCAGGAATCGGATATTTTTCCAAACAATTTCGTAATTGCGCAATTTCCCAAAAATAGGACAATTCTGCAATTTATGAAATTATAGGGACTTTTCTGCAAATTACAGTGCGAGGTGTCACCCCCTCATTAGCCGGTGAACCTGCACCGTCCATTTGGAGACGGGACCCACCCGAAAAGATTCCGAAAATATCCTGAAAAGATCCTAAAAATATCCCAAAAATATCTTTAGATATTTTTCTTATTTTAATAATTAATTTTTTTATAAAAGAAAAGAAAAGAAAAGAAAAAATAAAAAACAAATCTCTCTCTCACTCAGCCGACCCCCCCGGTCGGCGGTGCAGCCGCCCCTGGCCGGAGCCCCTACGCCCGCGGCGGAGCCAGCCCCCCCCCCCCCCCCCCCGCCCCCTGGCTCTCTCTCTCCCCCTCTCTTTCTCTTCCCCGCTCCCTCTCTCCCTCCCAGCCTCTTCCCTCCACCTCGAGCGACCGTGCGTCCCCCGCGGCCCGCCGGAGCAGCTCCGCCCGCGCCACCGCGGTGAGCCGCCCGCCCTTCCTCTCCTCCTCCTCCTCTCCCCCGAGCCCCTCAGGCCCGCTGCCCCAGCCCGCAGCCGACCCCCGATCTCGTCGGAGCCGCCCTCCGCCGGCGACGTCGCCCCGCCTCCGCCCGACCTCTCCGAGGCATCCCCGAGCACTCGCCAACCTCCGCCGGCGTGAACTCCCACTCCCAGTGACGCAGAACCTGTGCCCTAGCTCAGACACGATTCCGACACGTGTCGGACACATGTCGGACACGAAGATTTCAAAGTTTACGGAGCCCTGTTCAGGTATATTTTTCTCTCACCTCGTAGCTCTGTTTCCGATTCCGTCAGTTGCGTCGTGTAGACTAGGTAACCATCTCGGTGCCCGTGCAACCCGCTCGGAGCATTGCGTCCTGTGGCGATCGCGGCACGCGATCCAAAAACAGGAAAAACAACGACCCGATTTACCCCGGAACTGGGTACGCCCTGCCAAACGGGATGACTTGGTCGCACGCGGTCTTTACCGAAATGTGCGCAACGTTGATACGGACGTGTAGGAGTTCGAAGAAGTTGATTTGGATGTGCGTGCACACCGGAATCAACGCGTATCCGTCGACACCGTCCCGTATCCGTCAGTTCTGGAACACGCTGCAACTTTGTGTACACACGTCAGATCGAGACAAAACTTACGCCATCAGACTCGTAGCAATACGCTGGACCTGTGAGCCAAGTTTGGTTCGATTCTGAGAACGTTGATAAAATCACGTATCGTGGGCCCCACCGGCTCCACTTAACGGGCGATTTTGTGATCGGCTCACCGGAATCCAATTCTGTAAGTTCCGTTGGGTTCGTATCATCGTTCCTGACTTGTTGACACTAAGTTTGGCGAATTTGGAGACCTTTAACCCTGACACGTTTTTCGGTGCAAAGTGGGCCCACATGTGGACCCCGCTTTGACCGAAAACTGTCATTTTTGCCCCTGTGTCCAAATTGGACTTAAGAACAGGCGTTTCTAGCTATTTGATATTTTCTGAGACTGTTAGTGATGTTTATTTCAGCATCCGGAGACTTTCATTCTGAGGCCATAGTTTCTGACACTTGGTATTTGACATCTGGACATTATATTTGCAGCTCTCCCGCCAGGCAAGTATACATTACCTTGTTGTACTGTTTAAATTCAGTTATTGTTAGTTACATGTCTATTTATTTAATATTATATAAATGTGCTCTTCCGAGAAAACTCGGGTGCAGTCAACGATGGCGTTGACGTTAGGACTTGTGTCTGACCTAGTGTCTAGTAGACCCACCTAAAGTTGTGAAGTTATTGATATAACTTCTCTGGCCTTGACACGTATTATTACACATCACAGAGTGAGTACATGTAGGGACGCGTGCCTCATGCGCGATTGGCCATCAGTGTGAGCAACACGTGTAGCGGTATTTAGCTCAGTTATTTATTTAATGAGACTTGCATCATAGTAGGAGGTGTCCACGTCGTTTTCACGACTTGTACATTTATATTGGTCGGGGAAGACATCTAGTAGGCGTATGGGACACCCCCTTCATTGAGTCTTTATCCTTCGATCCATGCTCCTCGGAGATGGACGATTTCAGAGTTCCCTGAGTCGGGGGCATATGACACATATACTAGCCAGTCCCGACGATTGGTGAATTACGTCAGCATATGTCTAGCCACACATTCCCATGCGTACTACAAGGTCTTTAAATTGCATTCACTTAGATGGATAGCACACCCCATTTATTTATTCAGTATTTACATTATGGCATGTCATTTTTATGTATCTTGCTATGTCCCTCTGAGGACCTGGTTCCCTGCCAGGTGTGTATGTTCTTGAGTACTCGCAGGAGCACAGATCCGGACATGTTACGTATATCCCGAGGAGGTCTTCTCTTCGAGCCTCGGGATTGTCAGATGCGGTTCTTATATGGTGTGTATCTGGTTCATTTTCACATTCTATTTCGGCAGTAGATTTATTTCCATCCGACTGTCATTCTTTAGATATCTGTATTGAGATCTATTTACATGGTTATTGGTTATCTTTATGTGATTTCTGTGGATGAGATTTAGATATTACCCTGTGACTTGTGATTAATTATACCACTGGTGAATTGTTGTTCATTATACAGCGTACGCACGTATATATGGTTTCCATATATTGGAGTTGCCATATATACGGGCGGCTGGCATCGTTACGTATCCTAGTCCTACGTATTTTGGGACTGGGGCGTGACAATGTTTTTAGTGGTGGCCCATACAGGTCGAGAGCATATTGTCTCGGTTACGTTACTGTACCGAGCAAGCCTGCGTCTCAGAGCATATTGTCTCGGTTACGTTACTGTACCGAGCAAGCCTACACCTAGGATTAGAATATAGAATCTCATCCAAAATTGACTATGACTTAATCTCCTTTCCAGTCTGTCCTACTTACATAATTGCATCCTGCTTGATTCATGTGCTTCCCTGATAATTTCTTGAGTTTAATCCCTGCTAGAATATAGGAACTCCGGTTAATAGGATGATAATTAAGGTAGCATTCCTAATAAGAATACCACTAGGGCTTTGACATATCCTTAAGTTCGGATTACTTAGTGAACCCTAGCCTTCCTGACTTCCTAAGTAATCCCTAGCGTCACTTACCTATAGATTAACTTACCCTTATCCCTTGACATATTTATGTATGACTTGAGTATAGTATAAACACTACTAGGATTAGTTAGAGATAGGATTATTAGAGATTTGACCCTAGTGTTGACCCTAGCCTTGAGGAACCCATAGAAATCTAAGATTGAATACTAGGACTGAAACCCTTATCCTATGCTTGGATGACCAGAGTTTTACGCCAGAGACCCCTTACCCTTGTTGGCGTAAAGCCAATTGACCGTAGTTAGCGTAAAAGCCAAATGACTTTCCTGATGGCGTAAAAACCAAATTATGTAGAAGCTTGTCCCCTTTACGCCGCCCTTAGTCTTCCTTATCCTGCGTATGACGCATCATGCCAGCCACGTAGGTAACTGCCCTGCTTAAACCTGATGATTCATAGATAACCAGCGTAGAGTAACCTGTTTTAGGCGTAACATAAGAATATGATGTTGGCGTATTTGTTACAGCCTTAGCTTTCCCCAGACACGACCAAATCCTGCGCAGAGATACGCCTCGAGCCCTGTGCAAAAAGGAACAGCTTTTTGACGGGACATCTGGTTTTGTCTCACCTCGATAGTAAGATGACTTATGTCCATAAGGTCCCTAAACGACAACCTAGAACTCTGTGCAAACCATCATCAAACCATCCACTCGATCGTTGTGCAAGTACTTTTGTCAGATGACAGGATTCATTAACTTGACTGACAAACTCATGAATTTCTTGTACAACTTTACGCTGCAACGAATGTTAGACTTTACGCAGGAGATATTTTTGCGCAGATTTTAGCGCAAAATTTTTACGCTCAGACTTTCACCCAGACTTTTACGTACAGATTTTTTACGCGGATAGCTCTGACGTCATGCGTTACGTCAAATTATTTTATCCCTGCTTTACCAGACAACCTCGAACCCCTACTTTACGTGAACTCTCTTGAAATCTCTGTTTTAGGCAGACAACCTATAGTGTATATTAAGATTGTAGAACTTAGAAGGCCATACCTCTTTTAGGTCAACTAGCTACTTAGACAAGGAGTTAGAATATTAACTGTAGAGATCGTAGAGTCTTGTTTTTTTTTTTTTGTGATTGTGAATTGTTTGTAATTTCTCGTATCATAATCTAGCATACTTATATTTACTATACTACCTTGACTCATACTGCTATTATAGCCTAGTTTTGCAAGCTTATTCCTTATCGAGCTTGTTCATGACACATGTGTTATTGGGGCCTGATCCACTCCACTAATACAATTGTCTATTCAGAATCAGTGTATTACGGTCTGATCAACCTTAGTACATTTTGATTCGCCCTTCGCATAACTACTTTACGTGGATTGAGATATATAGTGATTAGTAGACAGATGTACTTGCCCTCTAGATATGTCTGAGCATATCGTATCAGCTACATGACTGTACTGATACGAGCATATGAATAGGAATTATCAAAATAACATTTTAATCCACAACTGCCTTGACAATTCCCCTCGAATTCTTTAAACGCCTTGATCCCCACACTTCTAATCTATTACCTTTCCCTTGAACTCTTGATTACTGTTTTCCGTCTTCCCTTATTTCGGAAAGACAAAACCTCGTACTTAGTATAAATACGAATGTGTATTGTTTCTGTAGTCATTTCTGTTTGTTTCTTGGGTAATTACCAAACCCTATTATTAGATTAGATTGCAGTTTAAGACTGTGCTATTTTTAGAATGACCTTCGCTACCTACCTAACGTTCTATTACATTCCTGGTACGTGCATCACTATGGCAGCATGAAATTTTTGCCTCGTAACTTGGGTCAAGTTCAGAACCCAAATGTTATGATAAAGAATGTATCATTTTGTTGTCAGGAGTCTAAATGGATTTTACCTGGATGAATAATTGACTGACTCCTGAATGGATAGCAGCACCTATGACTAGATTGACTTATAAGGATTAAGAATTCCTAGGGACCAACGAGTGTCAAGCCGCTTTCGAGGAGTTGAAGAAGCGACTGACCACAACACCCGTATTGACTATTCCATCCGGATCAGGCGGATGTGATCTACAGACGCATCAGGAAAAAAAAAGTTTGGGATGCGTATTAATACAGGATGGCAAGGTAATGGCATATGCAACTAGACAATTATGAGTACATGAGAAGAAGTTAGAACTTGCAACCATCGTAATTACTCTGAAGATATGAAGACATTACTTATATGAGGCAAATTCTAAGATTGCACGGCATACCAATCAGCATTTTACTAGACAAGGATTCGCGTGACCAGAGTTGGTGGTCAACGCCGTAGAGACAGTTAAGTAAATACGAGGACGCTTGCAAGCAGTGCAAGACAGACAGGAGTAGTGGGCAGACCGTCATCATCGTCCCTTGGAATTCAAAGAGGACGATCATTGCCTTCTTGAGGAAGTACTTGCTGTATTCCATGTGTCGCAACTCAGGCGTATGTGACAGACAGCAGTCAGGTTCTCAACCATTCGGAGATCACCATTAGGCCGAGCTTGTCATATCAGGAGCAGCCCGTAGAAATCCTTGAACATCGAGAAATGGTATTGAGAAATCAGTCTATTTCCCTTGGTCCGCGTGACATAGAAGCACGGTGCGCCAGGAGAATCTACTTGGAGCGTGTGGACGACATGCGTAAACGTTTTCCGAACCTATTCGTAAACCAAGATATAAACTACTTTGTTAAATTATACCTTATTCCGTCTTTGACTTCTACCTCGGCTTAGTTTTAATTTCGAGGACAAAATTTTTATAAGTTGGGTAGATTGTAAACCCCCTCGACCAGATTCCAGTATTTTAGGAATATTTTTGTCTATTTAGGATTTGTTGCAATATTTTAATTTATTTTTCCTACATATCCTGTTGACTTGTGCACCTGTCCGTCTCCAAATTATTTGGAGCTTTACCTTGACTGTTAACCCCGAACAAAGTTCGCATACCTCTCCTAGACATGCCAGTGTACTATCCTGCACTTTGTGCAACTCCCAGACACTCAGTTTTGAGCCTCATATGAGACGCACAAATCTCGTTACAAAAGCCCGTATTTATTTCCTATTTTATTTCCTGCTCTTTACCCATCTCTGTACCCCTAGAGATTTGAGGTCCAACATGCACATGTTTTGCCCAAACAAAAATACGTTAATTTTTTACACTGAGTATACTATATTTAGTGTATTGATACCGTAGAAAAATTATGACCCTAACTGCCTCTAAATAATTAGAGAACACCGTGAGCAGTATTTATTAATTAATAAATACGATGGCCGTATCACCCAGAAACCAGGTCCAACCCCTGCCCAGACTCACCCCCATTCCCCCGGGACCCTCACATAGCAATTTTCCTTAATTCGGTGAATTTTAGAAATTTCAGGAATCGGGTGTTTTTCCAGACAATTTCGTAATTGCACAATTTCCCAAAAATAGGACAATTCTGCAATTTATGAAATTACAGGGACTTTCCTGCAAATTGCAGTGCGAGGTGTCACCCCCTCATTGGCCGGTGAACCTGCACCGTCCATTTGGAGACGGGACCCACCCGAAAAGATTTCGAAAATATCCCGAAAAGATCCTAAAAATATCCCAAAAATATCTTTAGATATTTTTCTTATTTTAATAATTAATTTTTTTATAAAAGAAAAGAAAAGAAAAGAAAAGAAAAAAAAACAAATCTCTCTCTCACTCAGCCGACCCCCCCGGTCGGCGGTGCAGCCGCCCCTGGCCGGAGCCCCTCCGCCCGCGGCGGAGCCAGCCCCCCCCCCCCCCCCGCCCCCTGGCTCTCTCTCTCCCTCTCTTCCTCTTCCCCGCTCCCTCTATCCCTCCCAGCCTCTTCCCTCCACCTCGAGCGACCGTGCGTCCCCCGCGGCCCGCCGGAGCAGCTCCGCCCGCGCCACCGCGGCGAGCCGCCCGTCCTTCCTCTCCTCCTCCTCCTCTCCCCCGAGCCCCTCCGGCCCGCTGCCCCAGCCCGCAGCCGACCCCCGACCTCGTCGGAGCCGCCGTCCGCCGGCGACGTCACCCCGCCTCCGCCCGGCCTCCCCGAGGCGTCCCTGAGCACTCGCCAACCTCCGCCGGCGTGAACTCCCACTCCCAGTGACGCAGAACCTGTGCCCTAGCTCAGACAAGATTCCGACACGTGTCGGACACGAAGATTTCGAAGTTTACGGAGCCCTGTTCAGGTATATTTTTCTCTCACCTCGTAGCTCTGTTTCCGATTCCGTCAGTTGCGTCGTGTAGACTAGGTAAACATCTCGGTGCCCGTGCAACCCGCTCGGAGCATCGCATCCTGTGGCGATCGCGGCACGCGATCCAAAAACAGGAAAAACAACGACCCGATTCACCCCGGAACTGGGTACGCCCCGCCAAACGGGACGACTTGGTCGCACGCGGTCTTTACCGAAATGTGCGCGACGTTGATACGGACGTGTAGGAGTTCGGAGAAGTTGATTTGGATGTGCGTGCACACCGAAATCAACGCGTATCCGTCGACACTGTCCCGTATCCGTCAGTTCTGGAACACGCTGCAACTTTGTGTACACACGTCGGATCGAGACGAAACTTGCACCATCAAACTCGTAGTAATATGCTGGACCTGTGAGCCAAGTTTGGTTCGATTCTGAGAACGTTGATAAAATCGCGTATCGTGGGCTCCACCGGCTCCACTTAACGGGCGATTTTGTGATCGGCTCACCGGAATCCAATTCTGGAAGTTCCGTTGGGTTCGTATCATCGTTCCTGACTTGTTGATACTAAGTTTGGAGAATTTGGAGACCTTTGACCCTGACACGTTTTTTGGTGCAAAGTGGGCCCACATGTGGACCCCGCTTTGACCGAAAACTGTCATTTTTGCCCCTGTGTCCAAATTGGACTTAAGGACAGGCATTTTTAGCTATTTGATATTTTCTGAGACTGTTAGTGATGTTTATTTCAGCATCCGGAGACTTTTATTCTGAGGCCATAGTTTCTGACACTTGGTATTTGACATCTGGACATTATATTTGCAGCTCTCCCGCCAGGCAAGTATACCTTGCCTTGTTGTACTGTTTAAATTCAGTTATTGTTAGTTACATGTCTATTTATTTAATATTATATAAATGTGCTCTTCCGAGAAAACTCGGGTGCAGT
Source organism: Iris macrosiphon (assembly GCA_036927795.1). Lineage (NCBI taxonomy): Eukaryota > Viridiplantae > Streptophyta > Magnoliopsida > Asparagales > Iridaceae > Iris > Iris macrosiphon. Next base: position 40,468,095 of record JAYESA010000015.1, on the reverse strand, counting down.
CAACGATGGCATTGACGTTAGGACTTGTGTCTGACCTAGTGTCTAGTAGACCCACCTAAAGTTGTGAAGTTATTGATATAACTTCTCAGGCCTTGACACGTATCATTACACGTCACAGAGTGAGTACATATAGGGACGCGTGCCTCATGCGCGACTGGCCATCAGTGTGAGCAACACGTGTAGCGGTATTTAGCTCAGTTGTTTATTTTATTGAGACTTACATCATAGTAGGAGGTGTCCACGTCGTTTTCACGACTTGTACATTTATATTGGGCGGGGAAGATACTGGTGCAGCTCCGGGTATCAGCTCAATAATGAACTCCACTTCTCTGTCAGGCGGTAGGCCTGGCAATTCTTCTGGAAATACGTCCTCGAACTCTGCTACAATTGAGGGAAGTGCTGTCTCCATCGCCATGTAAGCTCTAGGAGTCTGGCCTACTCCTTGCTCGATGGTTCCACGGACATATTCGAACTCTGGGTGATCTGGGGGTCTAAAGATAACACTACCCTTTCGGCAGTCTAGGACAGCATTATTCTGGCTTAGCCAGTCTATGCCTAAGACAACATCGAAATTTGGCATTGGAAGTACCAAAAATCGCGCTCTTAGTCCTCTACTACAAACAACTACCCCCTGTGTCCAAATTGGACTTAAGGACAGGCGTTTCTAGCTATTTGATATTTTCTGAGACTGTTACTGATGTTTATTTCAACATCCGGAGACTTTCATTCTGAGGCCATAGTTTTTGACACTTGGTATTTGACATCTGGACATTATATTTGCAGCTCTCCCGCCAGGCAAGTATACCTTGCCTTGTTGTACTGTTTAAATTCAGTTATTGTTAGTTACATGTCTATTTATTTAATATTATATAAATGTGCTCTTTCGAGAAAACTCGGGTGCAGTCAACGATGGCGTTGACGTTAGGACTTGTGTCTGACCTAGTGTCTAGTAGACCCACCTAAAGTTGTGAAGTTATTGATATAACTTCTTAGGCCTTGACACGTATCATTACACGTCACAGAGCGAGTACATGTAGGGACGCGTGCCTCATGCGCGACTGGCCATCAGTGTGAGCAACACGTGTAGCGGTATTTAGCTCAGTTATTTATTTTATTGAGACTTGCATCATAGTAGGAGGTGTCCACGTCGTTTTCACGACTTGTACATTTATATTGGGCGGGGAAGACATCTAGTAGGCGTATGGGACATCCCCTTCATTGAGTCTTTATCCTTCGATCCATGCTCCTCGGAGATGGACGATTGCAGAGTTCCCTGAGTCGGGGGCATATGACACATATACTAGCCAGTCCCGACGATTGGTGAATTACGTCAGCATATGTCTAGCCACATATTCCTATGCGTACTACAAGGTCTTTAAATTACATTCACTTAGATGGATAGCACACCCCATTTATTTATTCAGTATTTACATTATGGTATGTCATTTTTATGTATCTTGCTATGTCCCTCTGAGGACCTGGTTCCCTGCCAGGTGTGTATGTTCTTGAGTACTCGCAGGAGCACAGATCCGGACATGTTACGTATATCCCGAGGAGGTCTTCTCTTCGAGCCTTGGGATTGTCAGATGCGGTTCTTATATGGTGTGTATCTGGTTCATTTTCATATTCTATTTCGGCAGTAGATTTATTTCCATCCGACTGTCATTCTTTAGATATCTGTATTGAGATCTATTTACATGGTTATTGGTTATCTTTATGTGATTTCTGTGGATGAGATTTAGATATTACCCTGTGACTTGTGATTAATTATACCACTGGTGAATTGTTGTTCATTATACAGCGTACGCACGTATATATGGTTTCCATATATTGGAGTTGCCATATATACGGGCGGCTGGCATCGTTACGTATCCTAGTCCTACGTATTTTGGGACTGGGGCGTGACAGTTAGGGTTTACACCCTCTGTGTCAGTATGTGTCATGTCTGTGTCAGTGTGTGTCGTATCTGTGTCTGTGTCATATCGTATGCATCTGAGAGAGAGAGAGAGAGAGATCGGGTTAAGGTTTACCTAGAGGAGATGTGAAAGGAGGCTGTAGAGGACGCCAAAGTAGGGGGCTATGGAGGACGCCGAAGAAGGGCTGTGGGGGAGCACTCGGGGGGTCAGTCGGAGTAGGAGGCTGTGGAGGACGCCGGAGGGGGTACTTCGCCGGAAAGGAAGGGAAGAGGAGGAAGCTTTTAAAAAGTTGGGAAAATATTTCGATAGAAGGGGGAATCGAAACTTATATTAAAAAATTTAGCGACGTTTAGCAACGTCAACTTATGACGTTGCTAATAATAATAGCGATGTTATAACTAGATGTCGCTAAAAGTCACTAATTATCAAGTTTGCGACGTTATAACTAGATGTCGCTAAAATTCGCTAATTATCAAGTTTGCAAAGTTATAGACATCGCTAAAAATATCGCTAAAAATAGAAAAAACTAATGTCGCTAAATACATCGCTAAACGTCGCTAAATCAAAAAACTCAACGACGTTTAGCGACCTTAAAGAAGCTTATAGCGACTATTCTTTAAACAAATAGAATTACAGTCCGTAACGTCGCTATATATCGCCAACATCGATGTATAACAACATTTATTTTTGGAGTCGCTCAAATCTTTAATAATAGCGACGTTTTAATATGACGTCGCTAAAAATATTGCTATTTTATAATATTTTGGTAGTGGTAGTACGAGAATATTATCTACCATGGATTCATATAACTATCGACTAGCAGCGTTGGAACAGATACGTCCTCTTGGTGCGTCTTTATCGACACTGACTCCACTAACGTCACTGCCTTCTTCATCGACATCAGTGACGGAAGCAATATGAGTTTTTTTATTCCTGGTGCGTACCAGTGTTCATCCTCCTCTAGATCTGCAGTAGTCCTAATTAGGATAGTTTACTGGTTGTTTGTGTTTTGACCTATGATATTTGGTCATTTATGAATATTGTATATTTATTGAGGCTTTCAGAATTTATTTCTTGTACTTAGTTGTATGGATATTTATTGCATTTTTTACGTCAGGATTTTTTTGAGACTCGGTTTGTAATTCCAATGTGTCATTTTTTTTTCAAATTTTACTTTATTTATTAAATGTTTGTGAATTTACCAGTGAGTGTTCTACCGTAGAGGTCGACGAACCCATAAAATTCAACGGAGGGTTGCTCCGGGTCTAATTATATAAATTATGAATTCATAAACTACAGGAAGATTGGTTTGAAAACCATTTTATATTCTATTTTTTTCTGGAAATTTAATGATGTTTAGCGATTATTAGAGACGTTTAGCGACGCAATTAAATATCGCTGATAGTTGCTGACGTCAGATAGTTTAGCGACGTTCAGGGACACCGGACACATCGTTGAACATCTCTAAAGTCGCCAAATGTTGCTACTTTCAAAAAATAGTACTGACTCTTGACGACATGTTTAGCGACTTTCCGTAACTCCATTAAACGTCGTCAAACTTCCCTGATTTCAGAAAATATTACCGACTCTTACCGACACTTTAAGCGTCGCTAGAATTGCGACAACATGTCGATAAATGTCGCTAAAACTGTGACGCAATAACGTCGCTAAACTATGTCGCTATTGTGACATTTAGCAACGTTTTTGTTGTCAACGACTTGATAAAATGCGACTAACACTAAACGTCGCTAATGTTAATTAGCAATATTTTCTCCCAATTTAGCGATGTTTTTAAGTGTCTCTAATTTGACTTATTTTGACAGTAGAAGTGGAACGTACAAGACCATCTCACTAACAGACTTTCTACCCTCCCGTAAGTAAGGACTTCTAGCCTCAGGGTATCTATATCTCACCTAGGCCGAACGATCCCCAGTGCTCCAGGAACCGCTCGAGAGATTATCCTTATGCACGAGTTGTCCAGACCACATGCATGAATGCAAGTTCCTATCAGATAATTTCTAAGATGCACATGTTCATGAACAAGTAAATATTTCAATCAAGCGATAGTGTCAGAGCTCTCAATTCTCTTACCTAATAGCCACATCCTATCGTAAGTAAGGACTTCTAGCCTCAGGGTGGACTATTAGTCTCGATGAAGGAGTTTAAGTTATTCATACAGTTCTATCTCTAGTATTACGATAAAAAGTAACATGCAAGTGGAACATATTTAAGCAAGCACGATAGCGGTTCTATAAATCTAGCATGCAATTTCTATCTTATGTAGCTTAGTATATGATTCTACTTTTAACTTAGCATTCATTAAAGAGGCATGTTCAAGAAATCTTTTACTCTTTTTATTAGCATGACAATAGTTCGTTCAATGACAGTGATCGTGTACTAGCATGCAATTTCTTTTCTATACTTAACATAGCATATATTCGTTCATTAGACAAGTATTACAAGTTTTTAGCATGACAAGACTTCTTTCATTAGATAAGACATATAAGTTATCTAGTTAAGTAATACAGGTTCTCGTTCTATCATTCTCATGTGAATGTTATCTACTTAGCAACAATTATTATAAAACTCATATTCATTATTAAGACGTACAAGAATCAGAGAATAAAGTTTCGCCCACTAACAAAGATCAGTCATCTTCTGGTTCAACAAGGAGCTCTTCAAAAAAGTTTTTTTTTTAGTCAACAAACCTATATCTCTTGTACATAGTGCCAACGCGGAGTGGGGTACTACATACTTAGACTCTGGCTCAATGCTACGCTTAATACCTATCTTACCTACCCATACGTACCAAGGTTGTCTTGAAAGTGCATTCACTTTGTCACGACCCGATTCCTTAGAATCGTTTGAGGCGTCCCCCGAATCGTGACCGCCGTACGGGCCTGGGGTTGCGCCCGCATAAGGCTTTAATAATTTGCATAGCAAGCACATATTTAGAGTACGCAGATAAATTGAAACACAGATTTGAAACATAGAAAAGTTCTCTTTATTGATAATGAACATCTATTACAAACTCCTGAACGAGTCAGCTAATATGCCGAACGGCTTACAAAAGATATGACTCAAAATAAGATAGCAGTCCTGTACATTACATCCCTTTATAAACTCAAAATGATAAAGACCTCCAGGCTGGAGGATAGCTTTGCCACGGAGCTGCATTTTTGTATGAAGAGTTGCAGCTTCGAACTTCAAAAGGCTTCAAGGGCGCGGTGAAGATGCGCTAACAGTTGGACTGGATCGGGAAGACGACTTTGGCTCCTCGCTCGGTTCGCCTTAGTGCGGAGAACCTGTTTCAACGAGGGTCAGCATATCAAAATATGCTGGTGAAGGCGAGCTAGCCGAACTATACCAATCAACATGTTGTTTTAATGAAGCATGCATATTTGTGGGTTTCTATCTTGCCTTAGTTCATTTACAAGTAAGCAGCATATAGAATTTACTGAAAATGAATATGCCACTGTTCGGTGGATTTTACCTGCCCGTCTGAATTACCTGCACAATACTTACCATGCCTTCCCTGAAACGAAGACACAAGTTAGTATGCAACAGGTTTAAATATACACAGGGATCACTGGCTTAATGCCACAAAGGGACGGGTTATAGTCTCAGGACAAGAATGTTATGCAATGCAGGTGGCGAGCCCCGCTACATAGCATCCCGTCCATGACAAACGACTATACGAACTCTTCCGCCCGGATCGGATCGGCCCCAGTGCCCTGGCGGCCGTCCGCGGAAGCCAAAATACCTTGTGCACAAGTTGTCCGTGATCAAGCACATTTAGTTCGAATTATTTCATACGAATTACAAATGAATTTCGAACGAATAGGAGCAAGCTCCATAGCCAAACAGTTTTGCATAGTCTTACTGATCAATCTATGCCAAATTAAAGTGTGTTCCATATGCATAGCACAATTTATAGAAGAAACATATATTCTAACTAAAATTGAAACATATGTTGAACATTCCGAACGAATAAGCATGCAGTGTAAGTAATCGTTTCTAAGTTGAATGACAAGCAATACAAACCAAGTCTATTCCCTTTTTATCTTGGTATGTTTTATTATTACTTGGTATCGTTTGATCGGGGCAAAGGAGTGAAGCTTGGAAGCAGGGCTAGCTAATCGGGTTGGTAGCCACTCACTTAGAAGTTGGAAAGAAGAAGGAAAGAGGCGCTTCACGACTCCGCTCGCAAGCCGCCTACTGCTCGTTCACCTGCACACGAACAGCTCGATTAATACTTCTTTTCCTCTTTCCATTCTCAGAATTGAAGTGCAGTTCAATGAACGAAAATAATGAAAACCATCAAAATCGTTCAAGGAAAACAAGCAAATCCCAAAACCAACTCAAAGCACGAAAGCAACAAGCGACATCGAAAACTGAGGCAATAAAAGATAGCAGCGGAGAGGTCCCTCCTGACTCTGCCGCTAAGCCGATCCTTGGGGCGCAGTCCACTGAATATGGGAATCGATTCCGTAGAAACAAATTCATAACGAGGACGAGTTCTTAATTCAATCTATCCCGATCGAATGATACCGTCTTGTGTTTCTTAGCCGCGCTCCTCGAATAGGAGGAACGGGGCACTACATCCTACCCAACTAATTGAAAGTTTCGTCCCGAAACTTAGGAATAGAACCAACCGTTAGGGATTATTTTGTTGCTGACGGCGATCCGGGAGCGGACAGTTTCGAATCAAGTGTCCGTTGTCACCACAGTTGTAACAAGACCCATTCTTCAAGTAACAATTAACGATGGTGTGCCCCGGCCTGTGGCAGTGCTCACAACGCACTCCTGCATTTGTCTTGTTCCAACCACCGTTGTTTTATCGCTTTGCAGCGTTGTTTCCTCTCTCGTTGCCTTGGCGTTTGTGATTGTAGGTATACACAACGCTGGTAGAAACGTGAGGATACTGCGGTTCGAGAGATAGGGCATGATTCATGACTTCACGTATTGTCCCATACTGATTATTGACTACGTGCCTATGAATGGCAGGACGCAGACCGCCTTCAAACCTTCTAGCTTGACTCACTACATCAGGTAAATAGGCCTTAGCGAATTTTGAGAGTCGGTTGAATTCGGCGGAGTACTGCTTTACCGTCATACTGCCCTGTCTCAGTTGCACGAAATCATTTTCCATTTGACGTTGTACTGGAGGGGGTATAAACTCCTCTTCGAACGCGATACAAAAAGTCGTCCACGAGATCGCCTCCTCTCCGTAATCAAATTGGAGAGATCGTCGATGCACGTTCCACCAATCGTTCGCGTTGAGGCGGAGCTGAAGTTGCGCGCAGGCGACGCACTTCTCTTCGGGAATTTCTAGCAGAGCGAAGTGATCTTCAAGCTCGGCTAGCCAATCTAGAGCTACCACTGGGTCCTCAGTCCCGTTGAATGGGGTGTTGCAGACTTTCTTGAAATGGCCCAAGTTGAAGGCAGTCACGTCCCTCGGCCTTGGGATTTGAGGCATCTCCACTTCAAGCACGTGCTATTCCACCGGAGTCGTTGCTGTTGCGGCGGAATGGTTGGCAGCCAAAGTCTGAACTATCTGTTGCAGGGTATCTACCTGCTTCTGTTGGACTGAGAATCGGGTCTCTAGATTGCTTTCGAACTTGGCTTGGCGAGCATCATCTCTTTGTCGTTACGATTCTAACATTTGCATTACCCGCTCAAGCGGGTCGACTTGAGATATGCCACGCTGGCTCCGCGAACTTCCCGAAGTACCCGAACTACTTTCTTGTGTTTCGTTCGGTGGTTGCGCTGCAGATTTCGTTGGTACCATTCCTTCAAAAGAAGGTAAATTACATTAGAATCATAATGTATTATGGACTTATTGCATGAATGTATCTCATTTTGGCCTAGCGAGTTCAAGAGTTCGCACAGGAATTAATCGTTAAAGGAACTTTTCCAGCACGAAGTCTAAGGAACTTGAATCAGTGCTCTGATACCACTATGTCACGACCCGATTCCTTAGAATCGTTTAAGGCGTCCCCCGAATCGTGACCGCCGTGCGGGCCTGGGGTTGCGCCCGCACAAGGCTTTAATGATTTGCATAGTAAGCACATATTCAGAGTACGCAGATAAATTGAAACACAGATTTGAAACATAGAAAAGTTCTCTTTATTGATAATGAACATCTATTACAAACTCCTGAACGAGTCAGCTAATATGCCGAACGGCTTACAAAAGATATAACTCAAAATGAGATAGCAGTCCTGTACATTACATCCCTTTATAAACTCAAAATGATAAAGACCTCCAGGCTGGAGGATAGCTTTGCCACGGAGTTGCATTTGTGTATGAAGAGTTGCAGCTTCGAACTTCAAAAGGCTTCAAGGGCGCGGTGAAGATGCGCTAACAGCTGGACTGGATCGGGAAGACGACTTCGGCTCCTCGCTCGGTTCGCCTTAGTACGGAGAACCTGTTTTAACGAGGGTCAGCATATCGAAACATGCTGGTGAAGGCGAGCTAGCCGAACTATACCAATCAACACGTTGTTTTAATGAAGCATGCATATTTGTGGGTTTCTATCTTGCCTTAGTTCATTTACAAGTAAGCAGCATATAGAATTTACTGAAAATGAACGTGCCACCGTTCGGTGGATTTTACCTGCCCGTCTGAATTATCTGCACAATACTTACCATGCCTTCCCTGAAACGAAGACACAAGTTAGTATGCAACAGGTTTAAATATACACAGGGATCACTGGCTTAATGCCACAAAAGGACGGGTTATAGTCTCGGGACAAGAATGTTATGCAACGCAGGTGGCGAGCCCCGCTACATAGCATCCCGTCCATGACAAACGACTATACGAACTCTTCCGCCCGGATTGGATCGGCCCCGGTGCCCTGGCGGCCGTCCGCGGAAGCCAAAATACCTTGTGCACAAGTTGTCCGTGATCAAGCACATTTAGTTCGAATTATTTTACACGAGTTACAAACGAATTTTGAACGAATAGGAGCAAGCTCCATAGCCAAACGGTTTTGCATAGTCTTATTGATCAATCTATGCCAAATTAAAGTGTGTTCCATATGCATAGCACAATTTATAGAAGAAATATGTATTCTAACTAAAATTGAAATATATGTTGAACATTCCGAACGAATAAGCATGCAGTGTAAGTAATCGTTTCTAAGTTGAATGACAAGCAATACAAACCAAGTCTATTTCCTTTTTATCTTGGTATATTTTATTATTACTTGGTATCGTTTGATCGGGGCAAAGGAGTGAAGCTTGGAAGCAGGGCTAGCTAATCGGGTTGGTAGCCACTCACTTAGAAGTTGGAAAGAAGAAGGAAAGAGGCGCTTCACGACTCCGCTCGCAAGCCGCCTACTGCTCGTTCACCTGCACACGAACAGCTCGATTAATACTTCTTTTCCTCTTTCCATTCTCAGAATTGAAGTGCAGTTCAATGAACGAAAATAATGAAAACCATCGAAACCGTTCAAGGAAAACAAGCAAATCCCAAAACCAACTCAAAGCACGAAAGCAACAAGCGACATCGAAAACTGAGGCAATAAAAGATAGCAGCGGAGAGGTCCCTCCTGACTCTGCCGCTAAGCCGATCCTTGGGGCGCAGTCCACTGAATATGGGAATCGATTCCGTAGAAACAAATTCATAACGAGGACGAGTTCTTAATTCAATCTATCCCGATCGAATGATACCGTCTTGTGTTTCTTAGCCGCGCTCCTTGAATAGGAGGAACGGGGCACTACACACTTAGCTGGTTAGTTCACCCATATGTTTACACAGTATTTACATTATGGCATGTACTTTTTGTATCTTGTTACGTCCCTCTAAGGGTCTGGTTTCTTTCTAGATCGGGACGAGCACTTATACCCGATGATGTACGGACCAGGAGTGGAGACCAGATTTGTAGTTGAGGATCTCGAAGTATTTCCAGAGGAGTTCTCTTGAATCGTGGTATGTTTTTGCCTTGGATTGGAGTACCTTATCTAGTTAGCAGATACTCGAGTCTAGTACTTTTCAGTTTTATTATATTTTCCTTTCATTATGCAATTTCCTATGTATATAGTGGGTTTGTTCCCACTAGACTCTGTTCCAGTTTTTACTTGTATCTGATACTATGTGTTTGACTGAGATGTATATATTTTACTTTTCTTATTTGTATTGTGGATAAGATTAGTTTTCCTACTTAACATGTTGTCTTTAGTACTTTTATAATTTAGTACATCTAGATAGATCTATTGAATTAGGAAACCTATCTTAGACTGTATTAGTTGCCTATTGTCACGTGTCTAGTTCCTTATCTTTTGGGACTGGTGCGTGAAACTCTCCATCAGTGTCCTGTTCTTTAGCTTCACTACACCATTGAGTTGAGGTATCTTTAGCAGAGTATTCTGGTATAGAATCTCTTGCTCTTTGCAATAAAATTCAAAGTGACCAATATATTTACCACCATTGTCGGTCCGTAGACATTTTACCTTTTTTCCCCGTCTCCCTTTCAAGAAAGGCATGAAACTCTTTGAAAGTAGGAAGGACATGATCCTTATACTTGAAAGCATAGACCCAAACTTTTCTGAAACTGGCATCAATAAAACTCACAAACTAAGAAGCACCACTAATAGATTTTACCTTCATAGGACTACAGACATCCGAGTAAACCAACTAGAGCAATGAGGACTTCCTTGAAGTAGGGTAACTTTAGAAAGACACGATATTTTGCATTCCTACTAGACAATGCATGCATCTCTCTAACTTTGTAGACTTATGCCTCAAATTCACTTTCTTGTTCAATAAGTAGCTCATTCCTTTCTTGCTGATATGGCCCAGCTGCTTGTGCCATAAATCGGTAGACGCATCATTGAGTGTGTTTACCTCATGAACCCCGTGTGTGCTCTATTCCATATAATATACACCATATTACTTGCTTCCTATGGCAATCACCATCGAACCCCTAGAAAGCTTCCATTGACCGTTCCCAAAGAGATTTAAGAATTCCTCATCATCTAACCTTCCAACAGATACTAGGTTGAAACGGATATCAGGGACACAGTTCCTGTTATGTAAGTGACAAATATTATCTTCTTGTGAGATATATGCACTGAAGCCCCTGAGTCCACCAGGGAAGAATTATAATCGTAGTCAAGGTTCATAACTACCTTATCACCTATAATACATCACCTCCATGTACCGTGGCAGCCGATGTCATGTTCTAACTCTTCTTTCCCTTGTCATCCATCTTCTCTCTCTTCCAAGTGAAACTTTTCTTGATGTACCCCTTCTTGCCATAATAAAACCACATGGACTTATCATATCGACCCTTGGACTTTTCTTTGCTCTTGCCTATGCCACTGCCCGGACCCCTGCTTTTATCCCTTCTACGACTTTTTAAAACAAGTGCCTCTAAATAAGATAAAATGCCCTAAGATTTCTCCGCATCTTTTCATCCCGCTCTTTGCCAAATCCAGACTAACCGCGCCTTTTGAAGAAGAAATTATCATGGACACTCGTACGGTCTCCCACGAGTCTGGCAAAATACTCATCAGCCACAGCCCCTGAAATTTTTCGTCGAACGTTACTTCCATCGAGAATAACTGGTCAACCATATTGTAGAACTCACTTATGTGATCCATAATGGATGTACCATCTTTGTACAGCCGATCCATAATTGTTTGGATCATCGGCCATCTTTGCTTACAAAGATTTTAACTTCTCCCAAAGTGGCCTTGCGTGCTCAATATTGGTAACATAATTGTACACATTCTCGTCAATGAACTGCCTTATATACCCATATACCTGTATATGCTCGAACTTTAAGTCCTCTTCAGATTTAGCACTGGGCCTCTCAGAAGAAAATACCGAAAGATGAGGCTTCTTGACAAATAGCAAATCTTTCAACTGGCTCCACTAATAGTGGTAATTGGAACCTTTTAGGTATACCATGTGCTCCGGCTTCACATCCATCTCTTCTCCTTGGCTTTACTGTCAACTATGACACCGATCCTTTGAACGTAAAACTTTGATACCATTATGTGGATATCAGCAGAACGAAAAGCTCTGATACCACTTTGTTGGGAATAAAACAAAAAAAAATGTTCTCCCAAACCAAGAAATTGTAAGAGAACTGAAGTAGAATGTAGAAACAAAAAATTTCCAAAATCAAAAAGAACTAAAAAAAAGCAGACACAAATAATTATTACGTGAAAAATTCAGATAAAAAAACCACGGGACGATCCAAGTCTAACCATAAAAAGCCTCCACTAATGAAATAAAAAAGTACATTGACTCCTTACAGACTTTTCACTCATCCAAACCGGATCACCACAACTACTTAGAAGAAGAAAACCCGATTACAGACTCCGAAGAACAAGAGATGATGAGAAAGAATTACCCGAAATAATCTCCTCTTCGCAATAGCCTTCAATCCCTTTTCTCTCTCCCAAAAGTTGTAAAGCACATATGTTGTTGTATGGATTAGGTTTAAGAAATATATATATATATATATATATATATATATATATATATATATATATATAATCCTCTTAATCCCGCATCGAATCTGGATCATTAGATATAATCTAACGCTGTATAAAACACCTTTCAGCAACAAAGTTTTTTTTGCGTTGCCAAATCTCCATTGCCTAAACCCCTAGGGATTAATAAGGAACGATAAATTCGTTGCAAAATAGTTTTTTTAACGACGCAAAAATACTTTGTTGCCAAATATTTTTTTGTCTACGCTCTTAAATTTACGCACTGACATTAACAACAACAAGTAACGTTGCTAAATATTTTTTAGCCATATAGCAACGCAAATCTTGTTCGTTGTTGAAGTTTTTGAAAATCTCAAATTTTTTATAGGTATATTTTGGTTCTAATTTTAGGGGCTAAATGAAATTTTTTAAAGGTTAAATAGGTGGCAACTGAAATTTCTAATCCTTTATATAGGAGCTCAACAAAATATTCTTTTCAATCCAGACATCATCGATGAGTCCAAGAAGAAGACTTCCTGTAGGAGCTCCCCTGGTGATCAACGATGGTGGCGATTCAAGAGGAGACAGAAACACGGCTTGGTATTGACACATATGAAGTAGTTGAGAAAGTCTTAAAGCACCGATCAGGCTATGTCTAGGGTCTTGGCATGTATGCTCTACCAACAACTTTTCTCGCACAACTACAACATCCAGAACCTTTGAGACGAAGGCAGGGCTAAGGGCTGAGATAATAGAGATGAGGGAGAGTTTTGATGCAGAATGATAAGTAGAGATGAATAAGAAATTATAGGTGTTCCTAACTGCTATGGGCCTGCCTAGAGAAGATATTTCAGATGTTTAGGCATAGAGCAAGGTGCTTATAGAGTAAACAATACCCCATTAGAGTAAAAAAAAAAAATCGGAGCATGGTGCTTATTGACATGTTTTAGTTTTTAATGTATTCCAAGAATTGTTTACTTATAACATTTTCTTGTAACTTCTAAAATCAAATTTGGAGATAAATGTAATTGTAAAACAATTAAGTTTTATAATGGTAAAATTTATGTTTTTTATTTCAAATGAATTCCAAAATATTGGGTGAATAATTGATTTAAAACTAATTTGTGCATATATGACCAGGATAAAGAAATGTTTAGCAACGATAATGATTCGTTACCAAATATTATGATAAATTTTGGAATTTTTAGCAATGCATAAACGTTGTTGCTAAATCAAGCATATAACAAAGACTTTTGTGTGTTACAATTTTTTTTAATATAAATTCGCTTTATTTAGCAACGACAATGAATCGCTACCAAATATTACGATAAATTTTAGAATTTTTCTGCAGCGCATTAATGTTGTTGCTAAATCTAGCATATAACAACGAATTTATCTATTGCAAAAGAATTATATATTTGGCATTTGCGAAATGTAACATATAACAACGACAATAATACATTATAAAACGTTTCTACTTTTGGCAACGTCGTCCGTGAAAGTAGCAACGAAAATGTTGTTGCGTTACTTAAAATGACGATTTAGCAACGATTTTAAAATTTTGTCGCAGGTACTTTAGGTCACGCACCTAAAACAACTGGTCCAGCCACGACTAAATTTTGTTGTTAAAAATTTTAGCAACAATTTTGGTACTTTTAGCAAAAAAAAATTCGTTGCTAAAAACCTAAATTTTTGTAGTTAATAGTTTAGTTTTTAGTTATTTTGACCGACTCACAAGCTAATAGGTGGTTAATGCTACTGTTATCTTAACTACTTGCTGTAAAACCTTCTAGGTTTAATATATCAGCAAAATGATGTACTTGGGACCCTGAAGACCTATACGAATAGTTCTGACTAGATCTAATAAGGTGGGTTATTTTGAATTGATGAATATGTCCTCTCTAGGAAACAGCGCAATAGGATTTATTTAGTGAGGGACAGTAGCATATTTTAACTGCTACATAATAAGCTTTTTTTTTTTTTTTTTACTATTGTTCCATAGAAAAAATCCATATAGAAAATATGTTTTACGTAGAATGTATGCTCACTCGTTATTTATAGGAATAAGTAGGTTTTTAGATTTTTTCTTGACAGTTTGAACTGAACTTTAATGATGTTGCACGCAAAATACATACTTTCTGAGTTCGTGATTAAAACATGTTCTAAGCAAAAAAAGTACTAAGCAGTTCCTTAGCTTATACAATGTTCTAAAGATGAATGTAATTACTTATGTCACATAATGTCATATTACTCCTTGTTTTCACTAGCAACCATGTGACCAACAAACGTAGGTATTGTGTATGTCAAATTGCATTTTTTTTTTATGGTATGCTTCCTGAGTCCACTATTCTCTTGATGAATAACTTCGTCACCATGTCATAGAGACTTGATCGAAGTTAGGATGATTACTTTGAAAGACTTGATTAAGACAAGGTGTAAATTGATACAGTTTTACACTTGAAATTATACTTATATATGGACATGTTTTGTATATATGTATATGTTTTGTACATATTTCAAATACTTGAAAAGAGCAAACATAAAATTTCTTACGAACGAATGAAGGAGAATATAATGCCGGCAAGGACGGAGTCAGAATTTTAGTTTATCTCAGACTAAATTTAGAACGTCCTAAACTCTATTTTTTTTAATAAAATGAATATTGTGTCAATATTGTGATGTTCATATCACATCGTGTCAATGTCCTGGCCAATGTAAAACCATATCGAACATATCAGAAAAATAAGAATCTGACAAAAAAATATTTAGTTTACCAGGTAAAATTTTTTAGGCATAAATTTGAACACTAAGAGCCTTTGGAATTGTGAGGCAGGGAGTGGAGATATGAGTTTAAAAAAAATTGAACTGCTCGAGAGTGAGATGTTATGGGCATGTGTGGTGAAGTAAAAAAAATGTGGACTGACATGTATAGAAAAATAAAAAATAAAAAATAAAAAATAAAAAATGGATATGGCCAGATACCTAGGTTTCTTCTCTCCACCCACAATCATCTCTACTTTTACTCCTCCCACAATCAATAGTACTACTACTTGTAGTCGTAGTATAGAACTACTATTTTTATCTCGAAATGAAGATATCTGGTTACAAATGATTGTGGCCAGATATACAATGCATAAGCTTCTCCTCCCAAATAATTGGATAGGATGGAACCCACCCTAGCGTCACATTTGTGTTACTATTGTTAAAAAAAAAAATTTATACAATATATATATATATATATATATATATATATATATATATATATATATATATATATATATATTCAATAACAACACAGACTACAGTAACTCCAAATGGCTATAGCCTATAGGTTTTATGAGTAACAACTAAATGACTAAAATTTGGTAGAAGCTTAAGCAAACAAAGACATGGCTCAGTTGTCACGACGGAGATCATTTTGCACTGCTACTTGTTTTCCAACCCAAGTATTATATAACCGAGATGAAATCATAAGATGAGACAAAACAGATAAAGTAGCTGAAGAAAGAGTGGATGCCAATATACTAAATCCTCCACACACACAAAAAAAAAAAAAAAATAAGGTGGGCCCAGCCCACCAACAGCTCCGCCTTTGAATGCCGGTCGAGGTCTACATCAAATTGAACTTAGATGAGATGCCAATCATGACTGCGGTTTAATTAGCTATGAAAGTACAGTTTCTTACGTTACAATATTCATGAAAGAAAGAATCTCACGGTATCAAGTACTTTAACTTTCATGCAAATCAAATGATGCAATCATTTATTAATCTCTCGAGTGAGTGAGTATATGATATGGGGTCGGAATCAACATGAATCTATACGGCACGCAGAAGTCGTTCTCCACCGCCTGAATAATAGTGGGGTATGAATTCGATCTGATCAATGAACAGTACTATGCTAGCTATCCTCAGCTAGCTATATAAAGCTGTGCAAACCTTACTAGCCTCTCATCGATCACTCGGCCTCAAATTGAAATCATCGACTAGTAACTATATACTACTAATGGCCTCCCAGTCCCAGACATTGAAATGCCTAGCGCTGGCCTTGCTGTTGATAGTGGCCATTTGGGGCGCTTCTCAGGGTGAAGCAACCCGCACACTACTTAATGACGAGAATTCGAGGATGTTGGAGAGGCACGAGCAGTGGATGGCTCAGCACGGGAGAGTGTACAAGAATGCCGCAGAGAAGGCTGACCGCTTTGAGATCTTCAAGGCAAATGTTGAGCGCATTGAGTCGTTCAATGCCGAGTTGAACCACAAGTTCAAGTTGGGCTTGAATCAGTTTGCGGATCTCACTAATGAGGAGTTCAGAAGTCGCAACACGCTCAGGCCTTCTACTTCAAAGGCCGGAATCAGTAGTACTTTCAAATACGAGAACGTTGCAGCTATTCCTGCCACCATGGACTGGAGGACCAAGGGTGCAGTCACCCCAATCAAGGATCAAGGCCAATGTGGTACGTACGTGCGTACTCGATCATAATTAATTAATTAATTAATGACTAATGAGCTAGCTAGCTAGCTAGCTAGCGGAAGTGATCATGAGTACTTGAGATCAAATCTTATTATTCACAAGTAGCTAGCTAGCTTAGTATTTATTTATATATGTTCATTCCTTCCTTCCTTCCTTTCAGGATCTTGTTGGGCATTCTCAGCGGTTGCCGCAACCGAAGGAATTACCAAATTAAGCACGGGCAAGCTCATATCCCTGTCGGAGCAAGAGATTGTAGATTGCGACGTCACCAGTGACGATCAAGGCTGCAACGGAGGGGAGATGGATGATGCCTTCAAATACATCATCAAGAACAAGGGCATCACCACCGAGGCCAACTATCCTTATACAGCAGCCGACGGCACTTGCAACGCCAAGAAGGCCGCTTCCCATGCCGCCTCAATCACCGGCTTCGAGGACGTGACCGTGAACAGCGAAGCAGCTCTCCTCAAGGCCACGGCCAGCCAGCCCATAGCTGTTGCCATAGACGCAGGTGGCTTCGCGTTCCAGATGTACTCGAGTGGTGTCTTCACCGGGGACTGCGGGACCGATCTGGACCATGGTGTTGCAGTGGTAGGCTACGGTGCAACCAGCGACGGAACCAAGTACTGGTTGGTGAAGAACTCGTGGGGGACGTCGTGGGGTGAGGATGGATACATAAGGATGGAAAGGGATGTGGAGGCCAAGGAAGGTCTCTGTGGCATTGCCATGGATGCTTCCTATCCTAATGCTGCTTAGCTTAAATTATATAATTATGATCAACACTCACTCTGGCTTGTTTGTATCTATGCTTCCTCTGCTACAATGTACTGTCAACATGCATATGTATGACGTCAATTTGGTTATACATGTATATCAATGAATCCAAATGATCATGTTTTAAGAAATTGACATCTATGTATGTGTTGCAAAATATACATAGTTACATAGACATCTTCTATTAATTGAACATATATGTTTTATGAATGCTAGACACTCCTCTGGATTAGTCACTTTCTAACAAACCAAACTATATAGTACTTAAAGAAGAGAAATTTGAAACCTTTTTTTTTCCATAGAGATAGAGGTCAGCCACATATATATATATATATATATATATATATATATATATATATATATATATATATATACTCTTAAGGAGGTTAGGCACAAATGAAAGAAACCAACTAATGAAAGAAAGTATCTCACGGTATCAAGTTTAACTTTCATGCAATCATATTCCAATCTCTCGTCGGAATCAACATTAATTAAGCTACATATATATACTCATGGAGAAATAAGTTGTTCTCTACCGACTCAGACTACAAAAATACTGTTAAATAGCGATTGATCTCAACGACAAAAATATAATTCGTCGCTGAGTCAGCGACGAACTTTCGACGAAATTACGACTAATTTATTTATGTAAATAAATTATATTATTTTTCGTCAACAAGCCATCGCTAATCCGTCGCGGTTACGTTAGCGACGGAAATATCCGTCGCTACAAAAACTTAAAATTTCAGAACGTGTTTCAGTTTTCCCCCATTCTCTCTCTCTCTCTCTCTCTCTCTCTCTCGATACTCTCTCTCCCTCTCTCCTCGACACCCCCTCCCCCTTGGCTCAGACGACAACACCCCCAACCACCCCCCCCCCCCCCCCGGCTCTTCGACACCCTCATCGAACCCCCTCCCCCTATCCGGAAACCCTCCTCTGGCTCCTCGACCCCCTCCTCGAACCCCCCCCCCCCTCTCTGCCCCCCTCCGTCCGCCTCTGTCCCCTCCTCGAACTCCCTCTCTCCACGACCCCCCTCTCCGCCCCCTCCTCGACCCCCCTCTCCTGCCCACGCTCCGTCAGATCTCCTCCTCCTTCGTCGAAGGTAAACTCTAACATAACCCTCATTCATATTTTGGTTAATTATTAAGCATACATGATTTAGGGTGCTGGACACGTAGACACGAGACACTGGACACGGACACGAGAATATAGACATGGACACAAATACACTGAAAATACTCAATTACATTTTTTTTTACAACCTTATTGTTTACACCCTTGCTAATTGGCCTTTATTTCATCAATTTTATTTTTCGAATTGACCAAAAAAGAAACTTTGAATGTTGGAATCGTCGATATCGAATTTTGGTCTATATCGGATCGGTATCGCCGATACTGCAAACTATGTTATGTTCATATAAGTTTAACTCAATGTATCAGTTTTTTTTGGTAATGAAAACAAATAACTATTAGTAAGTTTAACTCAATAGTACATAGTAATCCTTGTCGATTGATTTATATATCGATAGATAAGTTTTCCTCGTTTATATGTTTTACAACCTTACTATATGCTTTTAGACCCTTGCCACTACATGCTAATTCGGGGAAGGAAATATGTTAGTAGAATTTGATAAATATAAATTTTTACCATTTACTTATGTGGAATTTAAGTATGTAGTATGTATCTGAATAGAATATGTATTTAGATTATTTAGGATTTTTTTGTTTATTTAAAGAATCTAATAGTTCCTTTATATTTTTTCTTTTATTTTTTTTCTTTTGACACTTGTATATAATCCAATTGTTCAAATATATAGGGTACGTGCATAAGCATTCACGTGAAAGATAGCAATGAGTCGATACTTATTTGACCGATCGTGGATGTACAATCGACGACATGAGAGTATGATTGGTTTGACAGATAATTTTAGGGCGGACATTGAGAAATTTCTCAAATACGCCAGTAGTTAACCTTATTTCATGGATGAGAGGCTCATCAAGTGTCCTTCTGTCAAATGTCAAAATATACCATTCAAGTGGTCGATCTCGTAAGGGAGCATATCTACAAGAAGGGTTTTGTACCGATTTATAGCACGAACACACGTATCAAAAAATACAGACAAATTGACACGAGTATTATGACACAAAAATGATAATATGTATTGCATGTGTCTATAATTAACTTAGAAGAAGATTAAAAATTTGAATATTATATATATAATTATTTTGATTTATATGTGTATCCTTAGACGTACGTAATTCTTAATACATAGGCTTGAGCGTATCCTAGAATATCGAAAATAGAATATGTGACGTTCAAAAATCTGTATCGATTTATTCATCGGCCCTAAAATTGATACGGTTATCACTAATTTAACCTATAAAGAATTATTAATATTTTAGAGTATTGGTCTTTGTATCAAAATCAGTGTCGGACCATTACTATGAGTATCGATTATCACTTCAGGGT
This sequence comes from Iris macrosiphon, assembly GCA_036927795.1. Lineage (NCBI taxonomy): Eukaryota > Viridiplantae > Streptophyta > Magnoliopsida > Asparagales > Iridaceae > Iris > Iris macrosiphon. The sequence continues at coordinate 40,448,015 of JAYESA010000015.1, read as the reverse complement.
ACTAATATGAATAGTAATTAGTAGTTCCAACCTTACTATGCTATAGCATGTATTGGCCATATTCGGATGAGTGTCGAGAAATTATAGTTTTGGATACTTGTAAAACATGGAGAAATGCTCAAATATAGTCTTTTCAATAGCTCCTTTAGTTCTTTATGAGACTTCTTCATCAAGTATCCTAACTAACTAATCCTTTAGCAAATATCTTAACTCATCTTATATCTAATCCATATTGTTTGAATATATGGTACATGCAGAATCAATGAGTCGATACTTAGTTGACCGATCATGGATGTACAATCTGTGATATGAGAGTAGGATTGGTTTGACAGATGATTTCATGACAGGCGTTGAGAAATTTTTCAAATACGCCAGTAGTCAACCTTATTTCATGGATGGGAAGCTAATCAAGTTTTCTTGTGTCAAATGTCATAATATACTATTCAAAGAGGTAGATCTCGTGAGGGAGCATCTCTACAAGAATGGTTTCGTACCGAACTACAAGGAGTAGACGGCTCAAGGAAAACCTTTATTTTCGCAATATCATCATTCCTCCTTCAATACGGAGGTAGAAGAGTCCACTCTCGGAGATAACTTTGAATATCGATCGCGAAACCTGGCACGTGAGTTGGTATTTGATGCGACTGGTCCAAGTTTTGATACGGAGGATCCTAATCCTGATGCGAAAGAATTCTGTGATATGTTCAAGAATGTCGATACCCTGTTATACCCGGGTTATGATTCTCATTATGTCATGTCGGTGGGGATGTGGCTGTTAAACCTAAAGTCTGATTTTAACTTGCCGCAGGAATATTATGACCGGATAATTTAGTTTGTTAAAGAGTTGTTACCAAAAGGATCGAAGGAGTTGTCCTGTCGGTGGTGATTCTAGGTTTCTAGGTCAAAACAGTCAAACTAGGTCAACTCTAGGTCAAACAGTCAAACTATGACATTTTTTACTTTCTAGGTTAATTTTTTATCCATTCTAATGGTTTATGAAGTTATATTAGATTTTATTATTGTAAAAGCATATAAAAGAGGAAAACTTATCTATCACATGTAAATTAATCGACAAGGGTGATTACTATTTCATTCAATTTCAAAAATACTAAGAATCAAATAGATTTAGAGTTAAGGAATGGTCCGATACCAATTTCGGTTCTGATATTTGAACCTTGGTTAAATTATATAATATGATATCTAGTATCTAATATGATACACTAACCAAAATCAAATATAGCACATATAACTCTAAAATCCTTACCTCTAAATCTATTTATATAAATAAATATAAGAGACGTATGAGACGTTAGAGGGGGGCGTTGAGAGAAGTACGCCGACTGAGAGAAACGATTGGTGGGTACAAGCTGTCGAGAGAGGGAAAGGCGGCAGCATGTAAGGTACCAGATCGTTGGCATCACAATCGTCGGTTCTTTTCAGAGCTCCTCCGACGGCTACTCCAGCTCCATCATTGTCCGTCTCCGACATTCCTTCTGGTACGATGTCTCTGGAGCAGCTCACGATGACTGTGCATGAGCTATATAGGATGGTCTAAAAGTTGATATACACGCGTGATGCTCCAGCACCTGCTCCTTTGACGGCTACTACGATGGCTCCTCCAGCTATTCTGATAGCTCCAGCTCCTCCGACGGCATTAATTGATGGGTCCTCCAGCTCCTTCGACGGCTCATGTCACTGCTCCATCTGTCGTTTATCCCGATGATATACAGAATATCATCGCTATGGTTGCGAAGTAAATGGCTAGCCGATAGCCGCCGACGCCTCCGCCTCCACTGTCGACTTGATAGATTTTTGAGTTTATGGTATTTTTTGAGTTGGTTGTATTTTTTTGACTTGATTGTATTTATTTGACTTGATTGTATTTATTTAACTTTGTGGAATTATATAAAACTGTCTTATTTTTGGACTTGAATTGTATAACACCGCCTCCATCGTTGTATTTTTTGAGTTTGGGGTATGTTTGGATTACTCTACTTTATTAGTTCATTGTATATATAACATTTGGATATATTTGTATGTGTTTTCATAGTTTATGTAGAATTTACTTGTGTGAAATTTATTTGTGTAGAAATTGGTGAATGTATAACAGGTATATGCTCAGCAGAAATTAATTCTGGGAAAAATATTACCTTTAGCGATGGAATAGCGACATACTAGCGACGAAAAATTTGAAAAATCTCAAGTCAGCAACGGATTTTCGATGGACAATCTCAGGTCAGCGACTACCTAGCGACGGATAAAACCGTCGCTAAAATGTCTGAGACACAAATCTACCAAACATGTATCAGGGTCCGTCTCTAAAATCCGTCGCTAATCCGTCACTTGGAGTGACGACTTAGCATCATATTAGCGACGAACTATGTGCCCGGAATGTGCAAAACCTTTTGAAAAATTTGACAATTTTTGGGGTCACTTAATCCGTCGCTATTATGTCGGTAAGTAGTCAGAAAGTTTAGCGACGAAAATTATACGTCACTAATATGTCACTGAAATTATATCGTTCATTTCATCGCTAAGCCGTCACTTGAGTGGCGGATTAGCGATGGAAAATCCGTAGTGTCGTTAATATTTTTAACGGAAGAATTTTGTTGCTATTTTAAAATAACGACAAAATTTTATATTTTAGCGACGAATAATTATGTCGCTAAAACAGTGTATTTTTTTAGTATCACTAATAGTCGAAGAATTCTAATTAATTAATATGATTAATATTGTGTTATCCCTCTGTATAAACCTTAACTAGCCCCTCAGGGTCTGTTTGCTAGAAGCAAAAAATGGGCCAATTTTGTTCCAGTTTGGAACAAGGTTAGCGCCTCGGCCGCATAGCACCTGGTCGCATAGCTCCAGGTTGCATAGCACCTGGACGCATAGCTCATGGCCGCATAGTATAATATCCCGCAATCGCACTATGCATTATGCTGAGTCAGATTAAATGAGGCAATGGTTGGTTATATTTTAATTTGTTGGATTTGGGAACAAGTATTGATTTGAATTAGTTTTATGTGCAGATCGCGTGCGGAGTTCGATGGAATCAAGTGTTCGTTCAGAGCAGTAATGGGATAGCAAAATTGGAGCGATAATATCATCTTCCTTAGTTCAATCGGTCGAATGATTTGGTGAGCATGGCCTGCTCGCACGGTTATACCAATTGATTAGATCATTCTTTGTATCGGACCACAGATTCAAAGGATCGGCCATATCGGCAAGGCAGGGTGCTTTGCGGATTCAGACTTGGTCAGTGGGCTCTGTCCTTGCTCATCCACTCCTTCATGCCTAATAATATGGAATACAAGTAATGGCTTGAATACTTGGACTGGAATATTGAAAATACCATATTATGGCGTGCATAGAGTGTACGTTATTTGGTTGGATAGAATTTATGGCTTGAGTTGGTCTTACGTTTGGGCAGTTAGAGCTTGAGTGGATTATTTTGTTAGAACATTGAGATACTTCGTGCGAGCGAGCGTACGTGCATCCGTGCATGAGTATCAATTAGGATGCTTTGTCAAGCAAAGCATGCACTTGTGGTTCAAAATTAGACAACTGCATCGGAGAGGACATTGTGCCACTATTGGAATATTGTGCCACGGAGCTTTCAGAGCGAGGGGTATTGCACCAAAATCGGAGCACTGTGTCAAAAAATGATATAGTGCCTAATGGAGATAACTTGAGATGGTATATTGTATGGATCGAGGTAAGTATCGTTTGGTGGGGAGGGAAGGCTCGATTCTCTCGTCATACCTATTATTGGAGTTTGCATTAATCATGAATAACCTATTGCGTACAGAGTTTGGTTTCCTCGAACATGGAGGAAACAAATGGTAATGTGTCTTGGGCACGGTACAGGCGGATCAAGATGACCAGGCAGGCTAGCTACTCAGTGTTGGATCGGGTCAAACTTGTCATGCCCCGATCTCCCGTAGGAACCGACCGCTCCCGCTAGGGGTGAATCATCGCGCCAGTGCTCCCGCGGGACGATCGTTTCTATCAGGATTACTAGCCTGGGGTTGTGCCCGCACAAGACAACATCGTTAAAGTTGCGGCTATCATCGAATCAATCGAGTACGCAGTGGAGGGACAGTATTACAAACAATAATCCATCTGAATAAATGGGGCAAAGATTAAGGCACGAGGTTCTCTGAATACAATGGCATCGTTCCATACATTATGTCCCTCTATACAAAAGCAGCACAAGCAATCGATATAGCTCAAGGCATCAAAACCAGATTTCTGGGTCATGGGGATGAGGCACGGCTATCGCTTCCTCTGATGATCCAGCACCTGCGAACAAGCAAACTATTGGTGGGTCAGCACTTTGGAGAAAGCACTGGTGAGTATAAAAATCAACGAACAGAAGCAACATCACTAAAACCAACACTAAGTAATTATGTTATAAAATATTACATTACTAGTAAACTTTATAGTTTTACCTATGTTCGTTACATGCAATACAGGAACGGAGTCATATTACTTCTTTTGGAAACATCTTTAAATCATAGTTCATGTTTGATTTATTCAAGCACACAAGGCAAGCCGATTATTCTACTATCAGGGTGTGCGCAGCGTGTCTCGTGAGCTATACTCAAAGACTCTAGAGATAATGCATCATCTAGGAACTATCCTTCTATCAAGCAAACAAGATAAACTATCTATATGCTTTTCGGTCCCCAAGAAACTCAGGATCAGTAAAAAAATTCAGCTAACTAATGACTTTTATCTTATGTTATTAGCAGCTGTAACTCATGGTTGCTCTTCACTAACATTATAGCAGTCGAGACCACGGTTAAGCTTTGCACTAATAGCCATTGTCCGACAGATACGAATGCATAAAACACTATCAGATAAACTCTATGATGCAGACAAAATGAACTAGCAGACCATCTATTTCTTCTATTCTATCTTTGTGCGGACTGGCCGCCATATCTCTGAACAAGTTCAAGCACGAAGTGGTTCTATCAAAACACAAGCGATATGAAAACATATTCAAGCAATCTCTTACTCTTTCTTATTAGCATGGCGAGGTTCTCTATTGACAAGCATTCAAGTTCAAGCTAAGCATGCAGTTCTATTATTCATGCAATGGAAACGATAATCTTCTTAGCAACAGGCATTATAAAACTCATATTCATTATTAAGATGTGTAAGAATCAGAGAACGGAGTTTTGCCCACTCACCTAGATCAGTCATCTCCTGGTTCAACAAGGAGCTCTTAAGGAAGATATCCTTTTTGAGTTAGCAAACCAATATCTCTTGTATATAGTGCCTACGCGGAGTGGGGTATTACATACTTACCCACCAAGAAAAAGTTTTATCCTTGAAACTCAAGGAGAAACTTTTGATAACCCGAGCAGCGATAGTCCTCATCCCTCACCATCCTTAATCAAAAACTTTAGCAATCAGAACTCAATAAAACTCTAGCCATCAGAAATCTTAAATCACAACTTAAGCAATAAATTAAATCCAGAAAACTTTTGCCGATAACTTTTAGAATATTTATGGACTTATTGTATGGAACGTTCATTGAGGCCATGATATCAAGTGGCAAAGAACATCTTAAGTTGAAGCTAAGCAGCAGAATATCCATAGGGTCGAGTTGCTATGATACCATTATGTCACATTCTAATCTTTCGCAGGAACCGACTGCCCCCGCTAGGCACGAATTACTACACCAGCACTTCTGCAGGACGATCATTTCTATCAGAATGTGATGACTTGCAAGCTTGGGGTTGCCCCCGCACAAGACAACATCGTTAAAGTTGTGGCTATCATCAAATCGATCGAATACACAGCGAAGGGACAGTATTGCAAACAATAATATATCTAAATAAATGGGACAAAGATCAAGGCACGAGGTTCTCTAAATACAATGGCATCATTCCATATATTATGTCCCTCTATACAAAAGCATCACAAGCAATTGATGCGGCTCAAGGCATCAAAACCAAATTTTTGGGTCCTGGGGATGAGGCACGGCTATCGCTTCTTCGGACGATCCAGCACCTGCGAACAAACAAACTGTTGGTGGGTCAGCACTTTAGAGAAAGTATTGGTGAGTATAAAAATCAACGAACAGAAGCAACATTTACTAAAACTAACACTAAGTAATTATGTTATAAAATATTATATTACTAGTGATCTTTATAGTTTTACCTATGTTTGTTACATGCAGTACAGGAACGAAGTCATATTACTTCTTTTGGAAACATCTTTCAAATCAGAGTTCATGTTCAATTTATTCAAGCACAGAACGCAAGCCAATTATTCGACTATCAGGGTGTGTGCAGTGTGTCTCGTGAGCTATACTCAAAGACTCTAGGGATAATTTACCATCTAGGAACTATTCTTCTATCAAGCAAACAAGATAAACTATCTATATACTTTTTGGTCCCCGAGAAACTCAGGACCAGTAGCAAAAATCCAACTAACTAATGACTCTTTTATCTGATGCCATTAGCAGCTGTGACTCATGGTTGCTCTTCACTAACATTATAGCAGCCGAGACCAAGGTTCAGCTCTGCACTAATAGCCATTGTCCGACCGATGCGAATGCATAAAATACTATCAGATAAACTCTATGATGCAGACGAAATAAACTAGCAAACTATCTATCTCTTCTCTTCTATCTCTGTGCGGACTAGCCGCCATATCTCTGAACAAGTTCAAGCACGAAGTGGTTCTATCAAAACACAAGCAATATAGAAACATGTTCAAGTAATCTCTTACTCTTTCTTATTAGCATGGCGAGGCTCTCTATTGACAAGCATTCAAGTTCAAGGTAAGCATGCAGTTCTATTATTCATGCAATAAAAACAATAATCTTCTTAGCAACAGGCATTATAAAATTCAGATTCATTATTAAGGTGTGTAAGAATCAGAGAACGAAGTTTTGCCCACTCACCTAGATTAGTCATCTCCTGGTTCAACAAGGAGCTCTTAAGAAAGATATTCTTTTTGAGTCAGCAAACTGATATCTCTTGTACATAGTGCCTACATAGAGCGGGGCACTACAGAACCACAGCTGATTAGTCTTTTATTGCTTGGCCAGTGACTTCATATAGATAAGAGTTGGTTTGGCTGGTTTATTTTGGTTTGTGCATTCGTGTAGGCGGCGGGCAGCCACCTTTCCTCGGGCAAGAGTGCGCGCATTGATAGATTGGATTAGCGAGGTTTGGATTATGGCATGATTCGATAGATTGAGGGTTAGAGTGCGATGTGGTTCGATAGGTTCATGCTTTACTTCGGGTTTGAGTAAAACAGATTGCATACTTAGTCTCCTTTGAGTTGGATATAACTGCTAGTATATTTGCTTGAGTTGAATGCATACATGCTTAACCTACTTTACAGTTTTTCTTAACATATTATTTCTCTGCCATAAAATGAAACTAGAATTCAAGTAGAATGATCACCATATAACGGTTTGTATTCACTATCTATTTAGTGTCGGTTTAGACGAGTGGGTTACCCCGCTCACTAGTATAGCTATGTACTAACCCACGTTTGTGGGCATTATTTCCAAGTACGTAGGTGTAGTGTGTCACGCCCTGATCTCCTGCAGTTCTGATCGTCCTCGCCGAGCACGAATCACCGAGCCAGCGCCCGCGGGACAGTCGTTCCCCTAAGGACATAATATCGTGCGAGCCTGGAGTTGTGCTCGCATAAGGCAACAACGTTAGTCGTCTTGGTTATCATTGAACTAATCGAGTTTGCAACAGAGGATCAGTATTACAAACAATAATCCATTTGAGTATACGAGGCAAAGCTCAAGGCACGAGGTTCTCTGAATATAATGACATTGTTCCATATATTATGTCCCTCTATACAAAAGTATCTCAAAATATCTCGATATTGCTCAAGATATCGACTCAATATTTATGGGTCCTGGGGATGAGGTACGGCTATCGCTTTCTTGGATGATCCAGTATAGTGACCCATTCCATTCAAACGGATAGCCGAGGACAGCCGATTCAAACGGTACAAGTGAAACGACCCGACCAGCTTTGCTCAGCGAAAAGACTCGTTTGAGGCAAAGAATTCTAGACATGGCCCTTCAGGAGTTCAGACGTAGTCTTTCAAAGGCTCACTCGGAGTATCACTCAACCGAGATGAATCATCGCTAAGGTGGATGGCTAAGATAAACTTGTCTTTGCTTAGCCAGCACACTTAAAATATGGACGATACATGTTAGTCTCTAGGTGAATCACCTCTTGCATGCTAATAAAGAATAAAACATATATAGCTAAGGAAATAATCTCATCTTGTATTGTTTGTGTTAGAATATGAAAATAAAACTTGGCTTATAAACGGACCCTCGCATGCTACCTTTGCTTCGTGCAAGTAGACCCTGTTATGCCTCGAATAGATCATTATATACTCTGCGTAGTGCACTGCTTCACTTGTTTACACTATACGCCTTAAGAACTATGTTGCTCGATATGTCCCTATACGGTTGCACTCCTCGTACTACCCCTTAGACCGTGCCAACAAAAATGCTTATGTTTCATATAAATGCATGCTTGCTTGCTTACATTGTAGCTAGTACTTGTTGCCTCATTTTAATGCTTGTCACATAAGTTATACCACGATCGTGTAACACTATCCTTGCCTTGCATTCATCTAAGTTCCCCAAAAGACTATCAAATAGTCGTTCCGCACAAGAATGAACATAAAAGTATTCGGGATCGTTAGGTCACCGAGGTAGTCCCGAACTAGGGACTGTATCTTGACAAGTTAAACAACAGTCGTCCTGCAATGAATCGAACGGCTAGGGGAGTCGATATATTTATGAACGATCCTAAACTTGAACTTGAACTTAAACTTGAACCTGACCTGAATATGTACCTGATAAGAGACCCAAGACTAGAGACTTGTTTGGTCATGGATAACTCGTGCACGAGGTATCTGATTCCTCGGACGATCACCGGGGCACCGGGATCGTACCGGCCTAGGAGGAATGTCTGGTGTATTGCATGCCAAATTCGGTTATGATATGCGACACCGTCTTTAGGTCAGGAAATACACGGTATTCGGACCTTGGTAGGGCATACTACCTTGGACTAGCCGTCTACCCATGATAGTCACATGAATCGGTGGAATGGCATACAATGGCTCTTCTGTATCACTTGTTTGCCTTAAATTGCTCATCTTGTATCAAACGTTGCACCCTATTCTGTCACAAGACTACAAATCGGTCATTTATGGCTAAGCCGATGACCTCATGTTCTTATAGACTAAGTCATCCTCGCTTAGCGGCAATCCGTGTGTGAGCCACTACATCGTGCCTAGTAATCTGAATCACTTGAACGAATATGAGTATAACACACTTATACAAATTGAACACTTGAATATCTTCTACAACACTTCTGAATAATCTGTGTAACTCGTGCACCTGAAACAGAACCTCACTCATGACACATGTATTTGCTTATATAATTTTCCCTGTATTTTATTATATATGCTTGTGGTTGGTTTAACTTAGTTTTTCTTGGACAGGGAAGAACAAATGGTAAGCTAGTAAGTCTCGCCGTATTACTCTTATATCGCACGGCATACTGCTATACGAGATAGGCTTTAATTATGCTATGAAACTGATCTTAAGGCAAAACTAGAAAGATAACTTAATAGATGGTGCATGGAACCTATATAACGTGTTTGGATTTGTCGAGCAGGCGAGAAGCCTCCCCACTAGTGCATTCATGTACTAATAATCCACAAGATTGTTTGCAGGGTGCGGGAGAACCTCATTCGGTACAGAAATCCCCTACGTGCGTGCTAAGGCATAGATTTCGCTCTGGAGCCTTGGAGTGTTGCGTCCGGAACTGAAGCACATATACAAGATATAATGTTGGAACATCGTCTATGTATCATTTCACAAATGTAGCCACTTGGCATGCTTTTACTGTTTCGAGAGAGAGGACTTGAGTGACTTGTAATATCGGCCTAGCGCCGCTTGTAATACATGTTCAATATCAATAAATAGCTTATTTTACTTCTATACTTGTGTTATTCAATGCTTTTGCTACTGGCGACTCTGTGAACTTGTTACCAAACGTATGTTCATTCTTATTCCACTGTATCCGGACTATCTATGCGACTCTGTGGCTTAGATATTTTATCGCATGTTCGGATCATGGCCTTGCACGGGCGCAGCTTGTGCTCGTGTGGCATCATGTCCAGATGGGAAAGATCGTCCCGCAAGAGAGCTGGCATGGCGATTCGCGTCCAGCGATGATGGCCGATTACCTGTACGAGATCAGGGCGTGATATCCAACACCTACGAATAAGCAAACTGGTGGGGGTTCAGCACTTTAGAAAAAGTACTAGTGAGTATAAAATTAATGAACAGAAGCAACATTCACTAAAACTAACACTATGTAAGCATGTGATAAAATATTATATTACTAGTGTTCTTTCTAGTTTTACCTAGGTTCATGTCATGCAGCACAGGAACGAGTCAGATTACTTCTTTTGGAAACATCTTTGAAATCAGATTTCATGTTCAATTCAAGACAAGCAGTTCAAGCATGATGTGCCAATCAAGGTGTGCGCAATATGTCTCGTGAGCTATATTCAAAGACTCTAGGGACAATACAGCATCTAGTGGACTATCATTTTTATCATGCAAAGAAAATAACTTATCTATATGATGGTCCCCGAGAAACTCAGGATTAGTAGCGGTAATCCAGCTAACTAATGACAGAACACCCACATGATAACGAGGACTTCTTGTCTCAAGGTGTCCTAACTCTATCTGGCTAATAGCAGCTATGACTTATGGTTGCTCTACACTAAAATACACTCAAATTAGCAGTCGGGACCAAGTTTCAGCTCTTCACTAATAGCCATTGTCCGACTGATACAATTGCATGTAGCTCTATCAGATAAACTCTATGATGCAAGATGATCATGAACAAGCAGACTATCTATCTCTTCTCTTCTATCTCTGTGTTGGAAGGCCACCATCTCTATCTTTGTATATATGAGCCACCATCTCTCTGATACCGTTCAAGCATTTCATATAGTTTTATCTATGCAGAAATGATAAGCATGGCAAGGTTCTTCTATTGACAAGCAAACAAGTTCTAGTTAATCATGCAGAGATATATCATTCATGCAAAGGAAATAATAATCTTCTTAGCAACAGGCATTAAAAACTTAGATTCATTATTAGGGCATGCAAGAATCAGAGAATAAAGTTCTGTCCACTCACCAAGATCAATCGTCTTCTGGTTCAATAAGGAGCTCTTGAGGAAGATTTTCTTTTAGAGTCAGCAAAATAATATCTCTTGTACATAGTGCCAACGCGGAGTGGGGCAGTACATAGTGACTCTGCTTAGATATATGGGACATGATGTATGTAATGGTAAGTACCTTTGTGGGCAAGAAAAAAGAGCAAGAGTGTTGCATCATCTTTGTGGCATTTTCCTTTGTGGTATTTTCATTTGGACCCTTCGAGAGCTTTGTTGCATATACTCATATGTGTGCTTGGTACACAAAATATAACTTTCATTGCAACTTGGTCATTTTGATGATAACCATGATGTTTGACATCATCGTCTTGTGCGAGCGCAACTCCAAGCTCATACGGCATCATATCCCGATAAGAACGATTATCCTGCGGGAGCGCTGCAACGTGGTGATTCATGTTCAGCGGAGATGATCAAACTTGCGGGAGATTGGGGATGACACATAGTGCCTCGGTCGCTTAGCTCCATGAAGCATACGCCCGAGCAAGCAACCGTGCATGCAACTCGCGCATAAGATGAGCACATGAGCGCCATACGACGATGCTGACATGCTAAGTACAAAGTGCGCCAATAAAGTGCCACTTTGCACCCTTGATTCCGAGTCCGAGTCCGAGTCGCTAAGTCCCTTCGGGGCTTAGCTCCTAAGAAAAACTTTCCCAAGGTGGTAACAAAATAAAGATTGTCATAATAGGGTTCACACTTAATCTTTCTAGGAAAATCAACCCACATGGGCCACCATCCCATATGCATATACCAATACTAAGCAAAGCTATATATTGAGATATAAATATTGGTGGTTTTCCAATGTGGGACTAAAACTCCCAAAGCAAAGTAGAAAATACCAAAAATATCCTATATATATTATAATATATGGTCGAGCATTCCTCACAGTGACTGCCCATTATGCATTAGGATAGATGTCGCCCATGACTTGAATCTTCCCACATATGTTAAACAACAGTACGATATAAGAATGGACTAAGCCCTAAATTTTAAACCATAGCTACTGTTCTTCCCACTCGTACAATGACATCAGATGTGCCTTCGGTCGCATATTAAAGGCCTGTGTTGACCTAATTTTGGTGTATGTATCTTGGGTGTCTACAAGTTTACCCTCAAGAAATAGCATATATCTATGTTCATACACTTAGGTGAGTTCTTTTAAGAAATTTTAAAAAAATTTCAGCATGAAGCCTTACGCTTCTTGTGGTGCTACGTCGCTGTGACATAGCTCGTAGCCGAGGTTAACTACCTCTTATGATATCACCCACTGTATCTAGAGATCACTAGCCTCTTAGTAGTGTTGTACTACATCCCAGCATGAAGTCATGCACTTCCGTGTGATGCTACACAGCTATGACATGGCTCACAATCGAGGTTAACTACCCCATGTGGTGTCACCCATTGTAGCATGAGGTCACCGGCCTCTTAGTAGTGTTGTGCTATAACTCTCTATCTTTCAGCATTATGCTACCTACCTATTTGCGGTGTTATTCTCACTATGACATGTCTCACAGCCGAGGCTTTACATCTTTTACCTCATCGTGGTGCCACACCACTATAGCATGGGATACAAGTCTCTTGTAGTGCTGAACTATACGTGCTTCCTCCAGCGCAAGTCGGACATTCACTCTGTCCAAGAACTCATTAAGGCATAGAAGCCACCCTTACATAGGATTTACTCTATATATAAATATAAAGAACAAGTAGTAGACCACAGTGGTTCTGGGTACGTATCCCATCCTGTCCCAAAAGATTGCCCACTGCACCTGATATTTTCCAGTCAATAATCCTCCCTTGAACAAAAAGCTAGATGCTTAGTAGATTTCTCTTTGAACTAATAGCATAAAACTTAATGGTATGATTACAAAAACACAATATCATAGGTCCTTCAAGGCCATTTTATCTGCTATGTCTTTGACTAGCTGGCGCTTGAGACCTTTAGTGAACGGAGCTGCCAGGTTCTCCTGACTCTGAATATCCACCACTGCAATGACACCAGTCTTGATAAAATTTTTCAGTGCTCTATGTCAAAGTCGTACAGTTCTCTTCTTTCCATTAAAAAGATTATTATATTCCACTGCTGCAGCTTCCTGGTTGTCGCAGTATATTAGTACAGCCAGAATCTATGCACTAACCATTAGAATATCGTACATGAGCTTCCGAAGATGCTCTACTGCATCTGTTGCATCCGTAAGTACATAGAACTCATACTCCATTTATGAGCGTGAGAGCATAGTCTGCTTCTTTGACTTCTATGATATAGCAGCTCCACCCATTGAGAAAATATATCCTCATGTGGATCTCTCGCTCTCTTCTTCTGAGCACCAACTAGTATCACTGAAGCCTTCTTCCACTGATGGATCTCCGTTGTAGTAAAATACAAACTTCTGAGTCTTCTTGAGTTATCTTATCACCCTCTTCACATATTTTCAGTGTTCAACACCTGAGTTACTCGTGAATCTACTCAGCATCCCCATAGCAAAAAAAATGCCAGGCCTAGTGGTATTTGTAGCATACATCAAACTCCTATTGACGCTAGAATACTCTAACTGTTTGACACTTTTTTCTGGGTTAGGCTTCAATTTCTTGTCATACCAATATGGAGTATCGATCCCTGAAAGATCCTGATATCCATAGCGTGTGAGCTTCTTCTCCATGTAGTGAGATTGTGATAGAGCAAGCCCAGCTTCCGTTCGGATTATCCTAATCCCAATAATGATATATGCATCTCCCATCTCCTTGTACTGAATTTAGACGAGAGGAACATCTTTTTTCTAGTGACACATTCTTCATCCGTGTTTAGGATTAGCATGTTGTCCACATAGAGATAAACGATGATACCTCTATCATCAGTGAACTTTGTGTACATACACTTATCAATTTTGCTGACCATGTAGCCATTTAATCTGATAACTTTGCCAAACTTCTCGTTCCATAATTTGGGAGCTTGCTTTCGACCATATAGATATTTTACCAGTTTTCATACTTTGTCTTCAAGACCTTTGACGACAAACCCTTCTGGCTGCTGTATCTAAATCTCCTCAATCAGTTCACCATTCAGAAATATTGTCTTAACGTCCATCTGATGAATCACCATTCTATGAATAGCACCTAGAGCAATCAACATCCTGATAGTAGTCATCCGTTCAACGGAAGCATAGGTGTCAAAGTAATCAATCACCTGCATCTGAGAAAACTTCTTGGCAACTAGCCTGGCCTTGAACTTGTCAATAGTTCCGTCTTCTTTTATTTTCTTCTTAAAGATCCACTTGCCATCTGATGGGTTTAGCTCCTTCAAGCATATCGACTAACTTTCGTGTATTATTAGAAGTTATTGAGTCAAACTCGTCATAGACAGCCTCTTTCCAAAAAATAGCTTCTCTGGTCTTCATTCCCTCATCATAGGTAAAGGGATTAGCTTCCACATGATAGGTAACAAAGTCTTTTTCGATGTCCTTTGGGCTCCTCACTCACTTTGCTCTCGGATCAGCGGGTTTTGGTTCAAATGTTATCTCATTAACGATAAATTCTTCTTTGACTACTTCTCTCTGAGAGTTACTTTCCTCGTCTCTACTAGCAGCATTCTTCGAGACATCTACGAGAACAATATTCTCGTACCTAGAAAACTTGTCTTCAAAAAATTCTGCGTCGCGAGATTCTATAATATGATTAGATTCGATATCAAGGAACCTCCAAACATCACTCTTATCAACATAGCCCAGAAATATAGTCTTCGTAGTTCTCATTCCCATCTTCTAAATCTTGAGATCTAGAAGCTTCATATACGCCAGACACCCCCACACTCAAATGATATTCAAGTTGGGTCTTGTAGTGCTCCACTCCATGTTGGCACTATGTACAAGCGATATCGGTTTGCTGACTCAAAAAGGAAACCTTCCTGAAGAGCTCCTTGTTGAACCAGAAGACGACTAATCTAGGTGAGTGGGCAGAACTGCATTCTTTGATTCTTATACGCCTTAATAATAAATCTGAGTTTTTTAATGCTTGTTCGCTAGATAGATAATGTTTACATGAGAATGATAGAACGAGAACCTGTATGCTTAACTAGAGAACTTCTATGCTTATCTAAAAGAGATAGAACCATTATCATGCTAAGTCAAGAAAAAAATATTGCATGCTTAGTTATACGGACACCGCTATCGAATGAATCGCCGTCATGCTAATAAACAAGAGTAAAAAAATATTCATATGTTTCCATCGTATGCTAAATAAGAGTAGAACTGCATGCTTAGTTAAAAGAGAAAGAAGAATTGTGCCATATTTTTCTTTTCGTTGATGCTTGATAGATAGAACTGTTATGAATAACTTGTTATTTGCTAATGGATTATTATGAATGATACGACTAGTAGTGCACCCTGAAGATCGGTCCTACATAATCTTGGGGGTGTGGCTATTAGATATGTAAAGAGATGATTGAACATATCGATCGATTGAATAGAAGAGAAATGCTTGAATAGTTTGCTTGTTATAAACATGTACATCATATTAAAATATTATTAATTAATAGAGAGCATTTATTGCATCGGTCGGGATAACTTGTGCACAAGTATCGCATCTCTCGGACGGTATCCTAGGGCACTGGGACCGTTCGGCCTAGGGGAGACTATATGAAACACCATGAGGCAATGAAGTCCTCGTTATTAGGACGGTGTTATGTCTATTAGTTAGCTGGTTCACAAGTCAAAGCAGCTAGTATATGAGCGAGTATATTAGTGTAGTGTTGGGCCGTGATAACACTGCTACTAATCATGGTTTCCATGGGCCATTATATAGTTAGGGTGCATGCTAGGCTAGCCTTCTTGCATACCTAATTGTTTGATGCAGAGACGGACAGGGAATAGAACCATATTCATATATACATATGTTGCTAACTTGTGTGTTTGCTGTGGGGATAACCATTCAGCAAGGGATAAGAATCACTACATAAGTAATATATTATTTTCGCTTATTGTCTTGCATCACACTTAAGCTTGCAAGCTTGCTCGAATATGATGATCACCTCATAACATTAAAAGGTTAGTCCACTAGATGCTGCATTGTCCCTAGAGTCTTTGAGTATAGCTCACAAGATACGCTGTGCACACCCTGATTGTATAAGAATTGGTACATCGTGCTTGAACTGCTTGTCTTGTATGCTTGGTTGTATTTGAACATGAACTCTGATTTCAAAGATGTTTCCAAAAAAAGTAATATGACTCTGCTCTTGTACTGCATATAACGAACCTAAGTAAAACTAGAAAGATCACTAGTAATATAATATTTTATCATATGCTTACTTATTGTCAATTTTAGTAAATGTTACTTATGTTCGTTGATTTTATACTCACCAGTACTTTTTCTAAAGTGCTGACCCACCAACAGTTTACTTGTTCGCTAGTGCTAGATCATCCGAGGAAGCGATAGTCGTGTCTCATCCCCAGGACCTGGAAATCTGGTGTCGATGCCTTGACCCGTATCGAGATGTTATGAGCTGCTTTTGTATAGAGGGACATAATGTATGGAACGATGTCATTGTATTCAGAGAATCTCGTGCCTTGAGCTTTGCTTTATTTACTCAGATGGATTATTGTTTGTAATACTGCTCCTCCACTGCAAACTCGATTGGTTCAATGATAACCAAGATGACTAGCGTTGTTGCCTTGTGCGAAAGAAATTCTAGGCTCGCATGGCATCACGTCCCGAGGGGACCGACCGTCCCGCAGGAGCGCTGGCTCGGTGACTCACGCCCGGCATGGGCGATCGGGACTGCAGAAGATCGGGACGTGACAGGTCTGACCTTGAACCAGAGTTCATGAGAAGTAATGTCAGATGTCATGAACGGTACTCTATTCAGAATAAATATAGCCGTAAGCGCTGCTTCTCCCCAGAAGCACTTTGGAAGTCCTGTTATCAACAACATGGAGTTCATCATCTTTGTCAGTGTTATGTTCTTCCTTTCTGCTATACCATTAGATTGGGAAGAATACGGAGCAATTATTTCGTTGACAATTTAATATTTTTTGCAGAACGATACAAATTTCAAGGAACGATATTCTCTGCCTCGATCGCTTATGAGTCTTTTAAGTTGTTGACCGGTTTGACGTTCTACTTCATCCTTGAAGTCCTTGAACTTCTCGAACACTTTGTATTTTGACTTGAGAAGATATACGAATACGTACTTCGAAAAAGCGTCAATGAAAGTGATAAAATATTTTATTCTGGCCTTTGTGGAGAATTGCTTGAAGTCACAAATATCTGAGTGTACCAACTCTAGAAGATTTGTGCTTCGGTTCACCCTTCTGAACGACTTTCTGACGATCTTCGTCTGCGCACAGACTTCATATTTCTCCACCTCCTTATCCACACATTTGGAGATAAGGCCTAGACTAGACATCTTGTTAATGCGTTCACAATGCACATGTCCTAGTATATTATGCCACAACTCAAGAGAATAACCAGAAGTAGAGACTGCATTGATACAAATAGAAGGAGTTACAAGCTGCACTTTAAACATCTCTTCGGTACGGAAAGATTTTTCGAAGTATGTTTCCTTATTGGACATCACCATCTGACCGGCATTGGTATCCATCCTCAGGCCTGCCTTGCACAGCAAACTCTTATAAACCAGATTATTGGCGATCATTAGTATGTGCTTCACATTCTCTTGTGTAAGTGACTTTCTAGAAGTCTGCTTCATCTCTACCGACCCGATCCCCACTACTGAAACTTAAGACTTATCTACCATCGAGACTTTCTCAGAGGTAGGCTCGTATTTGGCTAATAGCTCCTTCTTAGAGAACACGTGTAAAGAGGCACCAGTGTCCACCCACCAGTCAGTGTCCACGCCATGTGACTCAATCTGCGTAATCATAGCAACTAGGTTAAGCTCACCTTGCTCTTTCAGTTTAGGCTTCGACCTGCAGTCGCTCTTGTAGTGATCCTTCTTGCCACAGTTGTAGCACGTCACATCAGTCTTCGGCTTTGGCTTGAACTGAGCCGACTTCACCTTCAGTTGGTTGAAGCCCTTCTTCTTCTTGTAGGAAAATTTTTGCTTTTCTTTAGAGTCACTAGCATGTAGCATGTTGTCCTTAGCCAACTGCTTGGACAAAGAGTCCAACTTAAGTTGCTCTTTGGCTTCATCTTCAATGTGAATTCAGTGAAAAAGATCTTCAAGCTGGATCTCCATTTTCTTGTGGTACATGTCAGTCTTGAACTGCTTGGACAAAGGGTCCAACTTAAACATTTTTTTTCAATAGAGACGAAGGACAATCAAAATTAACTCCGGCTAAGACAATCCAACCCCTAAGACCTCTAGGACCGGCCCTGGATACGAGGAGACTCATTGCAGAGGACCTCTCTTGGGTACCAAAAGAGGGAAGTCAACCTAGTTACTTCCCCGAATACATGAGATGTATCCCGAGGAAGGGTAGGGATGTCGCGACTCGACTCGACTCGACTCGACTGCAGTGTTGAAAGACATGCGGTCTGCGGAGAAAGGGAGAGTGCAAAATGATCCTCGGAATGTGGCAACAGTTACTCAGGGGAAACGTAAATTTCAGGGGAGAGTAATGACAAAGAGGTTATAAGAACTCCATTGGCAGTTGCCTTGTCTAGACCGAAAAGGTGGACATCTCTATGTCAAACCGGCGTCGGTCGTGAAAGATGTGAGGCTCCAATACTTTGCTCCTTCTGTGATCAATGGTGCTAAGGTGGCGACCATTACGACGACGAATATGGCCGCAATCATGTCACGATGGGCGAACACTGCTCTCGTCTACATGGTTGGCCCCAGGCCGGCCTACTCTAGCCTATCATCGTTTCCCCGGAGAATATGGTGACCGGAAGGATGAATGGATAGATGTGTTCTACATGGAGAATGGAGTCTTCTTCTGTCGTTTCTCCTCTGCAGTTGATCTAGACAGGGTTTTATCCGGCTGGTGGTCACCGAGCGATGGAAGTCCTCTTTGACCTCAGAACAGGACATGCTCGCTGTACGATGTGACCACCTAGGTACGATTTCCTGGATGCCCACTTCAGTTGTGGGATGTGGAGTCCATCTACAAGATCACCAGTGTGGTTAGGATTCCCCTGTTTATGGACCTTGCTACGGTCATGCAGCAGCGGTTGGCTTTTTCGAGTATCCGGGCGATGCAGATGCTCTCGACGATGTCGGACGGGAGTCTTCTGGACCAACCGGACCTATATGAATGGGTGCCTCCAGTGTGAGCAACTTGCAAATGCTTTGAGCATCACGTTGAGGCCTGACAGGTCCCGACAGAGGATGGCATGAGGGAGGAGCTGATCGGAGGTCTTGAGGGAAGCAAGTAATGAGAATGGATGACAAGCAACAAGTTCACCAGACAAATTTTAACCAAATGAGACACCTAGCTAACGAGATGTCATCCGGAGCTTGGGTGGATGTTTTCGGAAAACCAATGCCAGTTGTCCAACCGAATGAGACGCCTAACGCTGGTGTCCTCGAACTGGATCGACTGGAGGAAGGCCAAGCGACAAAAACCTCAAGAGAGAATGACATCGGGATCATGTGCAATCCTAAAGCACCGTATCCTTGTATCCGGCCCTACCGCAACATCCAGAGTGGTCCAGGCTCCCCAAGGGGACCAATGGAGAGGGCGACAGTGGCCGAGGAAAATGAGGAAACAACTGAATCAACAGATGGAGTGGAGGAAACTACAACACCCGCAGCCATATATGGTGTAACAGGACTAACAGGACTTTTCTGACATATTGAACGCCCTACTGGTACGTGATGATCCAGAGTGGATCGAAATGGTTCAAACCATGGAACGAGACAGACTTCTGAAGAACAACGTATTGAAGAAACGTTGGTCGACCCAGTCAGTCAATCCATTTGTGAGATCAAGTATTTGTATAAAATGGGGTGTGAACAAATTCTTATGTACTTAACATAGGATTGCGATGGATATGTAGAGTGACTTGTGGTAAGGAGTTGAGGTGAGGTGAGGTGATGTGAGCATGACTGGGTGTAGAGGTAGCATCGTATATACTTCATAGAAGTCTCTACCATAATGAGGCCCTAGATACTGCGTAATAGGCCTGTATGTTCCATTGTTCCTATTATACTGCTTAAGAGGGCGTCTCTACCAACAAAGCTACTTGATCCCTTACACTGTGGTGTCTGTTTCTTTTGGAATCACTCATTCTGGCACTTGTAAATTTCGGCAGCAAGAAGGCTCTGGTCTGGCTTCTGCTTCTACTGGATGATATTTATCCTTGTGTGCCAATCTGTACATACATATTTCTCAGTTTGGAGAAGTTAATGTCGTGATCTGTTTATTATGTGTACCGCAACATCAATTGTGTCCAAAGATAATTCAAAATATGCTCTGCTGGTCGGTTATTATGTTCATAAGAACAGTACCAACTACTTTGATGTCTAAGTTTATGTAGTATCCAGATCTTGCTTAGTTGTCCGAAGAGGGTGCGACTTACATAAGTTATTCTCTATGTTGCACAAACACAGATCCGACATAACAGGATAAGGACACGGTGACACTGACATGATATTTATTTTGGTCTGTGGTAGCATATTTTGGAGTATCCATAAATATATTATCTGCGGAGTGTCGACACAATAATGCTACACTTTGGAGTGTCCATGCTACCTAGTTTCTCTCTTTTAATGTTAAATTGTATGTGCTCAATTACCAATGTCTGATTAATGGATGTCTTAATTGGATGCAAAAAGTTAGTATGGTTTGTATACTGCTTTAATCGATAGCAAGGTCATATCCTAGTTTTGTACCAAAATAATTTATCTATATTTAATTAGACAATAGAGAGTCAGACAGCAGGGTCGATATGTCCGAGTGGTTAAGGAGACAGACTCGAAATCTGTTGGGCTTTGCCTGCGCAGGTTCGAATCCTGCTGTCGACGTTTTCTTATTGTTCTTTTTTTGTGGGGGTGTTTGGTAGCATTTTTTTTTTCCTTTTTCCCTTAGGACTTAAAATTTAAAAAAAAAAATAGAAATTTTTTGACTTAACTCTCATTTTTTTTACCATATTTAAAGGTGCATCCCATATTGTTTTCATAATGTACATGTTCCCCCACTTTTGACGGAATCCTTCCAAAAGTAACAGTCAACTCATTTGACCAAATTTTTTTGACCAAAATGTCATTTCCTTTTCCTCTTCCCTCCTCCCCCCTCCTCTCCGCCACCACCCCACCCCATCCCCACTGTCACGCCCAGATTCCTGCAAGGGGCCGATCGTCCTCGCTTGGCGCCTTGCGGAACCGATCGTTCTCGCATAGCCGTGATATCGTGCAAGTCTAAGTTGCGCTTGCACAAGGCTAAAGCTTTGAAGAATGACAAGTAAGCTATTCAATATGGAAGCAGCAGCACAATATTGCAGAAAAGTAAAGAAACATAATGGCATAAGAAAATAAGCTCTTTATTGATATTCAAAAGTGTTACAAGCGTCGCTTGGCCGAGATTACAATTCGCTCAATCTCTCTCTCTCTCTCTCTCTATATATATATATATATATATATATATATATATATATATATATTACAATGGCATCGTTCCATACATTGCATCACTTAGCAACTCAAAATATCTCGATACGACTCAAGGCATCGACTCCAGATTTTTAGGTCCTGGGGATGAGGCTCAGCTATCGCTTCTTCGGACGATCCAGTACTTACGAACAAGCAAACTGGCGGGGGTCAGCACTTTGGGAAAAGTACTGATGAGTTTAAAATCAACGAACAGAAGCAACACTCCCTGAAGCCAACACTAAGTAATCATGTGGCAAAATATTACATTACTAGTGATCTTGCTACTTTTACCTAGGTTCATTTCATGTAGCACAGGATCAGAGTCAGTTTACTTCTTTCGAAAACATATCTTTGAAAACAGTTTGCATATACGATACAATCAAGCATACAGTAGGGACAGTGTTATATCGTGTAGTGCGCAGCATGTATCATGCACCAATATACTAACTCTTTAGGAACACAAGTTATCTATAGTAGACTTATTCATTCTATACAAAGGGGCTGCAGTTTAATCAAGTGAAGTATGCAAGTCTAGGGGCAGTACACAATTCAAGTATATTCAGAAATTAATACATCACTTATTAAGTTATTTTTACCCTTCGTCGAACAGTTATCCCTGTAGCAGACATACAAGTTAGTAACAATTTGCATATACATAAAGGTTATATTCCATGTCCGTCTCTGCATCAAATAGTTAGGTATGCAAGAAGGCTAACCTAGCATGCGCCCTAACTACATGATGGTCCATGGTTTACCCCATGTTTAGCAGCGGTGACTCAAGGTTCAGCTCTACACTAGAATGCGAGTATATCGACAACTGTGACTCAAGGTTCAGCTCTTCACCAACACACACGAATACTAGCAGCTGTGACATCATGGTTCCGCTCTTCACTAATAGACACATCACCCTACTAGATCACGAGGACCGTACCTCAGGGTGAAACAAAAATCTCTTCTGGACCGATCGATTTCCAGTGCCCTAGAAACTGTTCGAGAGAGAAAATCTTGTGCACAAGTTATCCGAGACCAATATATACATGAAATATCTATCAGATAATTCTATAACGCAAGCAAGCAATGATCAAGCAAAAACTTATATCTTATTCTTATCAAAACGGACGATAGATTCAATCTTCTGATACAAAACTAATAGCACACCCCACTAAATCACAAGGACCGTACCTCAGGACGCACTATTAGTCTCTTCTCATTCGAATCAATCATCTTTAATAGTTCAATAAAAGGAAACAGGTAAGTGAAATATATTATAAGCGAGCACGATAACGATTCTATAAAATCTAGTATGCAATTTCTACCTCATTCAGTACGATAGGGAACAAGCAAGAAATCTCTATTTATCCAGTATGCAATTTATATCTCATTCAGTACGATAGGGAATAAGCAAAAAATCTCTTTCCCATTCAGTACGATAGGGAACAAGCAAGAAATCTCTATTTAAGCAAACATGGTAGTAGTTCTTCTATCTCTTTTGAACTAATATAGTGTCCCGCTCCGCGTAGGCACTATGTACAAGAGATATCGCTTTGCTGGCTCGAGCAGAAGCCTTCTCGAAGTATTCTCTGATCGAAAGACAAGATGATTGATCTAAGTGAGTGGACAGAACTTCATTCTCTGATTCTTGCGCGCCTTAATAATGAATCTAAGTTTTCTACTGCTTGTTATAAGAAGATAATTTCATAAGAAGAATGATAGAACCTGACTCTGCATGCTTAATAAGAGAACTCGTATTGCTTGTCATTGAAACGAATCTGCTTGCCTAACTAGAGAACTTGAATGATTATCTAAAAGAGATAAAATAATTACCATGCTAAGAAAAGATAAAAATATTGTATGCTTAGTTACACTGGCATCGCTATCGAACGAACCGTTGTCATGCTAATAAACAAGAGTAAAAGAATGTTCATATGTTTCCATCGTATGCTAAACTAGAGTAGAGCTACATGCTTGTCCAAGAGAGATTGAGGAATGACTACTATGCTTTCTTAATAATAGATTGCTTGCATATTCGCTATAGCACTAAAGAGATAGAATTGCATGTTAGATTTATAGATCTGTTCTTGCTTGTTACTTGTTAAAAGAGCTAGATTGCTTGAACATGTTTTATTGATCACTTTACAAAAAAATAGAACTGTATGAATAGCTTGAACTGGTGCATCTAGACTAATAGTCCACCCTGAGGCAAGAAGATGTGACTATTAGGCAAGAGTATTGAGAGCTCCGGCTCTATAGCTTGATTGATATGCTTGCTTGCTCGTTTATCATTCATCAGTTGCATGATAGCATTTTTATCTGATAGAAACTTGCATTCTTGCATTTGGTCTGGATAACTTGTGCACAAGATTTATCTCTCGAGCGTTTCCTGGGACACTGGGATCATTCGTCCTGGGAGAGATCTAGATACCCTGAGGCTAGAAGTCCTTACTTACGGGAGGGTAATGATAGAGGCCTATTAATGAGATAGGCTTGTACGTCCCAACTGCTAATCCCGTGGAGGGGACCATCATGTAGTTAGGAGACATGCTAGACTAGCTTTCTTGCATACCTAACTGTTTGATGCAGAGACAGACAGGAAAAGAGAACCTAGTTTATATATA
Organism: Iris macrosiphon; assembly: GCA_036927795.1. Classification (NCBI taxonomy): domain Eukaryota; kingdom Viridiplantae; phylum Streptophyta; class Magnoliopsida; order Asparagales; family Iridaceae; genus Iris; species Iris macrosiphon. Next base: position 40,423,590 of record JAYESA010000015.1, on the reverse strand, counting down.
TGCATATGTTGCTAACTTGTATGTCTGCTGCAGGGATAACCGTTCGGCTATGGATAAGGATCACTGAATAAGTGATCACTTGTATTTTCTTATGTTCATTGTCATAAATGCTAAATGAGATATATCTGTTTCACTTGAATATGCTGCTGCCCCCATTGAATTGAATAGCCCACTTGATGTACTTGTCTTGATTCGAGATAAATAGTCCACTAGAGATAAATTTTGTTCCTAAGAGATCGAATATGGCTCACAATACATGATGTGCATTGCACGATAGAACATTGTCCTTATAGCTTGCTTAAATGTTTGAATATGCAAACTGGTTTCAAGACATGTTTTCGAAAAGATGTAAACTGACTCTAATCATGTGCTGCATGAAATAAACTAAGGTACAAGTAGCAAGATCACTAGTAATATAATATTTTGCCACATGCTTACTTAGTGTTGGTTTCAGGGAGTGTTGCATCTGTTCGTTGATTTTATACTCACCAGTACTTTCTCCAAAGTGCCGATGTCACTACCACATTCTAAAAATAGGGGTATTTTTGTTATTTTATATATTATAGGTATTGTGTGTATTTATTTATTTTAATTGCATGATATGTGTATATATATTATATAGTATAGTATTTATTAATGTGTGAGTTAGTAGACTAGACCTAGAAGTCCACTAGATGAAGCCTTGACCAAATTATAGGATCATGGATTTTAATTAGCATTTTGGAATTTAATTATAGAGGTTGTAATTAATTATTGTGATTTTATTTAATTGTTGCGCCTTACCGTTGCTTCGATATTTGGAGCGCTATCCTAGCTTTTGTCTTCCAACCAATTTTACACTCTTGTTCTAGACGTGCCCGCCTTCCATTCTGACCTTTGTGTAACTCATTAATGTGCGCTCTTGTGCTTTATTTTAGTCGCACAATATTCGTCGCAGACGTTTATTTTTAATTCTAAATAAATCTAACTTTGTATCCTTGTGCGTTCCAATCTAAATTGGAGATACAACCTCGACCCTTCTTGTGCAACCCAAATTATGATAATATTCTATTCTGAGTCTTCTACGTCCATGACACTTGTTTCCCACCTAATTTTAGACCCATATACTTCCAATTAACTTTAGAACACCTATTGTATTAATTTTAATTAAATTAATGTAAGGACCCAAATTAATCCAAAAATCTCATCTTGTGCAATTTTCCAATTGTTAGGCACTTTTATGTAAAAAGTGCATTGAGGTGTCCACACCCCCATTGACCAACACATGAAGAAAACCCATTTTCCTTCATGTGAATTTTTCTATAATTTTGGAGTGTGTAACATTCAACATCAACCATCATCAAACCTTGGCCCTCCATTTTGAAACCATGCAATCCTAGCCCTCCAATTTCTACATGACAAGCCAAGGCCCAATCTCCAAGGAGGATGTTGACCAAGCCCATATTTCTAGGTCAACCTCAAACCCTCTTCTCTCTCTCTCTCTCTCTCTCTCTCTCTATATATATATATATATATATATATATATATATATATTCTTTTTTTCATTCTTTTACCATCAACCCAAACTTACTTCCAGCCGACTTGCCCCCTCATCTCCTGTGCTCTCCTTTTTCCCCTTCAACCCACCGGAGTCTCACCAGAGCAGAACCCCGACCGCCTCCCATTATCACCCTCATCACATCCTCCCGCCGCCAACCGCCTGAGCCGCTGTGCCCGACCCAGCTGAACGCCGAGCCGAACAGCCCCGCTCGCCTGTCCCGATCCTGACCCGTTGAACGCTGCACCCGCTGACCTGAGCCGCCTGCAACCCGCCGGAAGCCTCGCCACGACCGCCTGCACCCGCTGACCTGAGCCGCCTGCTCCCGCCGTTCTCCTCCAGCGCTCGCCTGAAGCCAACCCGACCGCCTGAAAGCCGCTGGACCCGCCTGCACGACCGCGAGCACTCGCCTGGGTAAATCCCGACCCGCTGCCATTCGCCTGAACGTCCCCTCACGATCGACGGAACGCCTCCAACAGCCCACTGAACCGAGCATCTCCCTCGATGACTCGTACACATCACCTCCTCCATGACCTGCCCTCATCTCCTCCCCCTCGCCGGACTTACCCAGACCCGACCAGAGCAGCCTTCTCATCATCATCTCATCATCACCCTCATCATCACCATCATCGTCAACATCGCCGTCATCGTCGACCCCGTTCGTGCACGCAGAGGCCGAGGTGATAAGTGTTAGACTTGTGTTTTGTTTGTGTATATGTACGTGAATGATGATAGGGTATTAGCGTGTCATGTTATAACAAATTTATTAGATGTCAATTTCTAGAGACCCTGCAAATAAACCCAACTCGTATGCGTATACGCATGCGTATATGTATATTATTCAATTTGGTACGCATATAATTATTGGCTGTTATACACACACACACACACACACACACACACACAATATATATATATATATATATATATATATATATATATATATATATATATATATATATGGTATATGGTATATGGTATATATGTATATTGTAAGTAATAATGCTAAATGATAGTTCAAACTATATATATATATATATATATATATATATATATATATATATATATATATATATATATATATATATATATATATATATATATATATATATATTTGTAGATGTACTATGAGACCCTAGTGTTAATTACGGATATCCAGTAATTACATTGACCATGTGACCTTGAGAATTGTGAGTAGACTGCCTTATGTACACTGACGTACTGGCAAGCCCTGTTAGTGCTTGACTGTCTGACTTTGTACAGCAATTGCAGATGTGACACCCGTGCAGCTAGAGACGTACACTTGACCCTAGTTGACCAGTGTCACCCTAGTGTATCCCTGAGTTCAGTATATTTATGATTTTGTGCTAGTGTAATGGCTGATGCTATATTATATTATATTATATATATATATAGGACCATTGGATCGTCCTTCGAGACTTCAGGAGCAGGACATTGGTATTGCCAATTAAGGACCCCAGGCGAGTACATTCTCTGATAGTTTCTTGTTTATGATATCCTCTATGTTCATTGTATTTGGTGTAGATATCCATATTTCTTGACACACTGGTTACACGGATTGGTATATCCGGATCTCGTCATGAGATATTATTCCTTGTATATGGTGTATCTTATACAAGTCTTGTTTTATTGACTATCTTGTATATGTATAGACACTGATTCTCGGAGAGATTTGCTACCTTCCTAGAAAATCTCGTGCCATAGCGTACCATGGTTGGATCTACTATACCAGTCGGGGTGGGGAGTATTTTAGTGTAGATATGTGATCATACCCTTCATGTACAAGTCTTGTTTACATGTTAGTGTTGGCCATACACCGCACGTATAACTAATCAGGCCATTATTCATGTACAAGTTCCCAAGCCGATCACATGTTAAAGCTAGTACTCACACACTTAGTCATTAGTATTCTTGTTCATCGTCATATTGTTCATTCTTGTATTTATTTCCAGTATTTTCTTTATTGTGTATCTCTTGTATATGTATATGCATCTTGTATATTTACATCTATTTACTACTACATAGTTTATATCATTGATTTAGAACTGCTATTAGAGATGTACTTTGATCCATCCTGACTGGAAATATTTTTCCAGACAGTGACTTAGAGGACTTGTTTCCGGCATACTTGGATTCTTGGATATTATTGTTTTTAGGTTAGACTATTTTTTGTTGTTTAGACTTGTGTTGTATTTCGTTTATTTTATTTGATATCTCATCGTGCTTTAATTCTGTGATTGAGTATTCCATATTATATTATGATATTTGTGTCTCCTTATGGAGTTGGATATTCGTGTGAGATTAATTAGCTAGTATTGTGACCTAGATAGCGTTCTACCGTCGATGCTGTGGCATAGGCTGGACGTACCCACGTACTCGTGCCCCTATTCCGGGTGCGGGTCGTGACATATTTTTAGTGGCGGCCCATACAGGTCAAGCTTCGCAATTAGAGCGATGTTGTGGTAGTGTAACGACTTAGTTGTACTACTGCGTGCCTGCGATAGGATCTAGGATATAGCATACTAGGATGAGAGCGAATACTCAATCACAAATTTTTTGAGAGATTCCTGGGACGACCCTTGAGAATCTCATTATAATTTTTAATTTAAATCTTTTTCCTTGTTTTCGTCCGTTCTTACTTGTTGAATTTGATTCTTGTTGATCAGTTGTTAAATTAAATTCTTGGTGTCATTGTTAAGTTTGATTTCATAAATTTTATGGACTAATTTACGGTATCATCTGATGACATATGTTGATGAGGAGAGTGAGAAAGATTAACATTAGAGCTATTGGACTACAAGATATGGATTTAAGTTTATAATTTGAAGATTGGAAATAAATTTCAATTTTTAAGATTTTTTGAGGAGTTGAGATTTTATGTTATTAAATTTTGAGGATTCAAATTCAATTCAATAAACATAGTCAAAGCTATAAAGATTTTTGGAAGTGATTAAAATTTTATTTCAATAATTGAATATTTGACTTTTGAGGAAAGTATATACATTTTATTTTAAATTGTTCGAGAAGTTAAATTGGGTGTCCATCTAGAGTTGTATTAGAAGGAGTAGTACTTAGTGTGGTGTGTTGCACTTGGTGTGCACTTGAGTGATAAGAACAACCAGTATAAACAATTATAGTAGGTAAGAGAGCTAGCAGTGGGTGTGCTAGTAGTAGAAACAGTGGTACCTAAAGGGATAGAGGTATCAAACTTTGGATGCATTATTAAATCTATGGTTGTGTTAGAAGGTTATGTTATGTTCTTTTTCTTCTGTTCCTTTTTCGTCTATTTGATTGATTGATTGATTTCTTAGTACCGTAGCTTGTATCAATAATTTTCTTGCTAGAATATAGTTAGTAGTGCACCCTGACAGAGACTACAATACCATGATAAAGAGACCATAACCGTGCATGTTTTCTCTAGACTGCATGTTGTATGATTGTAGCTAGGATTTTCTTAGATCTTGATTGTTGGGGGGTTTGACCGTAGTAAGAATTAATGAAGAGGTTATGACTGGACAGAGAGAGAGACAAGGTGCCTTAAATTTTGAGGATAAATATTAATTTAAATAAAGAGCTGAGAATTTAATATGGCAGAATTAACGATTTTGTTAAATCATAGATTTTATGAAGATTATGATATGATTGAATTTGTCATTAAATTTTGAGAAATTTAAGAAGATTAGCATTATATTTATTTGACTGCAAGGTATAAATTTAAATTTATACTTAAATATGGTATTTGAAGATTTCATAAGTATTACATCATTGAGTATTGTGTGGAAAATAAAATTGAGGAATAAGATCACAAATGGATTAGTGTTTGAATTCAAATTTTTGGGATGAGATTTCAATTTTATATATATGCTTTGATTGGATTTAAAATTTGAGGATTTGATATTAAATTTTATATTTAGTTATTAACTTAAAATTTTGGAGGAGATTGTGATAAGAATAGAATTTGATTCTTAAATTTAAAGATTTTCAGGAACATGATATTTATAGAATTTTGAAAATTTTACGAAATGACAATATGGATTCACTTCATGATTATATGGCTGATAAATTTAAATTTTGATGGTAAAAAAAATAAATAATAAATAAATACTACTATTGAGGTTCTTAAATTTCGTGAACGAAATTTTTCTAAGGAGGGTAGACTTGTCACTACCACATTCTAAAAAAAGGGGTATTTTTGTCATTTTATATATTATAGGTATTGTGTGTATTTATTTATTTTAATTGCCTGATATGCGTATATATATATATATATATATATATATATATATATATATATATATATATATATATATATATATATATATATATATATATTATAGTATAGTGTTCATTAATGTGTGAGTAGTAGACTAGACCTGGAAGCCTACTAGATAAAGCCCTGATCGAATTATAGGATCATGGATTTTAATTAACATCTTGGGATTTAATTATGGAGGTTGTAATTAATTATTATGATTTTATTTAATTGTTGCGTCTTACCGTTGCTTCAATATTTGGAGCGTTATCCTAGCTTTTGCCTTCTAACCAATTTTACACCCTTGTTCTAGACGTGCCCGGCTTCCATTCCGACCTTTGTGTAAGTCATTAATGTGCGCTCTTGTGCTTCATTTTATTCGCACAATATTCGTCGCGGACGTTTATATTTAATTCTAAAAAAATCTAACTTTGTATCCTTGTGCGTTCCAATCGAAATTGGAGACACAACCTCAACCCTTCTTGTGCAACCCAAATTATGACAATATTCTACTCTTAGTCTTCTACGTCCATGATACTTGTGTCCCAACTAATTTTAGACCCATGTACTTCCAATTAACTTTAGAACACCTATTGCATTAATTTTAATTAAATTAATGTAAGGACCCAAATTAATCCAAAAATCCTATCTTGTGCAATTTTCCAATTGTTAGGCACTTTTATGCAAAAGTGCATTGAGGTGTCCACACCCCATTGACCAACACATGAAGAAAACTCATTTTCCTTCATGTAAATTTTTTTATAATTTTGGAGTGTGTAACACTCAACATCAACCCTCATCAAACCTTGGCCCTCCACTTTGAAACCATGCAATCCTAGCCCTCCAATTTCTACATGACAAGCCAAGGCCCAATCTTCAAGGAGGATGTTGACCCAGCCCACCTTTCTAGGTCAACCTCAAACCCTCTTCTCTCTCTCTCTCTCTCTCTCTCTCTATATATATATATATATATATATATATATATATATATATATATATATATATATATTCTTCTTCTTTTTTATTCTTTCACCATCAACCTAAACTTACTTCCAGCCGACTTCCCCCCCCATCTCCTGTGCTCTCCTTCTTCCCCTTCAACCCACCAGAGTCTCGCCGAAGCAGAACCCCGACCGCCTCCCGTCATCACCCTTAGCACATCCTCCCTCCGCCAACCGCCTGAGCCGCTGTGCCCTACCCCGCTAAATGCCCAGCTGAGCAGCCCCGCTCGCCTGTCCCAATCCTGACCCGTTCAACGCTGCACCCGTTGACCTGAGCCGCCTGCAACCCGCCGGAAGCCTCGCCACGACCGCCTGCACCCGCTGACCTGAGCCTCCAGCTCCCGTCGTTCTCCTCCAGCGCCCGCCTGAAGCCAACCCGACCGCCTGAAAGCCACTGCACCTGCCTGCACGACCGCCAGCACTCGCCTGGGCGGATCCCGACCCCGCTGCCATTCGCCTGAACGTCCCCTCACGATCGACGGAACGCCTCCAGCAGCCCACTGAACCGAGCATCTCCCTCGATGACTCGTCGACATCACCTCCTTCACGACCTGCCCTCATCTCCTCCCCTTCGCCAGACTTCCCCAGACCCGACCGGAGTAGCCTTCTCATCATTATCTTATCATCACCCTCATCATCTCATTATCACCCTCATCATCACCATCATCGTCAACATTGCCATCATCGTCAACCCCATTCGTGCACGCCGAGGCCGAGGTGAGAAGTGTTAGACTTGTGTTTTTTTTGTGTATATGTATGTGAATGATGATAGGGTGTTAGCATGTTGTGTTATGACAAATTTATTAGATGTCGATTTCTAGAGACCTTGCAAATAAACCCAACTCGTATGCATATACGTACGCGTATATGTATATTATTCAATTTGGTATGCATATAATTATTGGTTGTTATACACACACACATATATGGTATATATGTATATTGTAAGTAATAATGCTAAATGATACTTAGGACTATATATATATATATACTATATATATATATATATATATATATATATATATTTGTAGATGTACTATGAGACCCTAGTGTTAATTATGGATATCCCGTAATTGTATTGACCATGTGACCTTGAGAATTATGAGTAGACTGCCTTATGTACACTGACGTACTGGCAAGCCCTGTTAGTGTTTGACTGTCTGACTTTGCACAGCAATTACAGACATGACACCCGTGCAGCTAGAGACGTACACTTGACCCTAGTTGACCAGTGTCACCCTAGTGTAGCCCTGAGTTCAGTATATTTATGATTGTGTGCTAGTATAATGGCTGATGCTATATTATATTATATTATATGTATATAGGACCATTGGATCGTCCTGCGAGACTTCAGGAGCAGGATATTGGTATTGCCAGCTAAGGACCCCAGGCAAGTACATTCTCTGATAGTTTCTTGTTTATGATATCCTCTATGTTCATTGTATTTAGTATAGATATCCATATTTCTTGATACGCTAGTTACACAGATTGGTATATCCGGATCTCGTCATGAGATATTATTCCTTGTATATGGTATATCTTGTACAAGTCTTGTTTCATTGATTATCTTGTGTATGTATAGACACTGATTCTCGGGAAGATTTGCTACCTTCCTAGAGAATCCCGTGCCATAGCGTACCATGGTTGGATCTACTATACCAGTCGGGGGTGGAAAGTATTTTAGTGTAGATATGTGATCATACCCTTCATGTACAAGTCTTTTTTATATGTTAGTGTTGGTCATACACCGCACGTATGACTAACCAGGCAATTATTCATGTACAAGTTCCCAAGTTGATCACATGTTAAAGCTAGTACTCACACACTTAGTCATTAGTATTCTTGTTCATCATCATATTGTTCATTCTTGTATTTATTTTCAGTATTTCCTTTATTGTGTATCTCTTGTACATGTATATGCATCTTGTATATTTACATCTATTTACTACTACATAGTTTATATCATTGATTTAGAACTGCTATTAGAGGTGTACTTCGTTCCATCCTGACTGGAAATATTTTTCCAGACTGCGACTTAGAGGACTTTTTTCGGCATACTTGGAGACTTGGATATTATTGTTTGCAGGTTACACTATTTTTTATTATTTAGACTTGTGTTGTATTTCGTTTATTTTATTCGATATCTCATCGTGCTTTAATTCTGTGATTGAGTATTCCATATTATATTATGATATCTGTCTCTCCTTATGAAGTTGGATATTCGTGTGAGATTGATTAGCTAATATTGTGACCTAGACAGTGTTCTACCGCCGATGCTGCGGCGTAGGCTAGACGTACCCACGTACTCGTACCCCTATTCCGGGTGTGGGTCATGACAGCTGACCCACCAACAGTATGTTTGTTCTCATGTGCTGGATCATCTAAGGAAGCGATAGCCGTGCCTCATCCCAAGGACCTAAAAATCTAGAGTCGATGCCTTGAGTCGTATCGAGATTGCTTTGAGTTGCTTTTGTATAAAGGGATGTAATATATGGAATGATGTCACTGTAATTGAGAGAAAGAGAGCTTAAGCAAACTGTAGTCTTGGCCAAGCGTCACTTGTAACACATCTTGATTATCAATAAAAGAGTTTGTTTTCTTATGCCATTGTGTTCTTTACTTTTCTGCAATATTGTGTCGCTGCTCCCGTCTTGAATAGCTTATTTGCCCTTGTTCAAGCTTTGGCCTTGTACAAGCACAACTTAGGCTTGCATGACATCACGCCCAACCGAGGATGACCGGTCCCGCAAGGACCTAAGCGAGGACGAATGACCCCCTACGGGATCGGGGCGTGACAACAAAAATATGCAATTCTACTCTTATTTAGCATATGACGTAGAGACTTGTTCAAATAATTTCTTTACTCTTCTTATTAGTATGGCAAGAGTTCGTTCGATAGCCGTGTCAGTGTGACCTAGCATGCAATATTATATACTTTTACTAAGTATGGCAAGGTTCTTACTCAATGACAAGAAATACAAGTTATTTAGTTAAACATGCAGGTTCTCGTTCTATCATTCTCAATGTGAATATTCTCTACTTAGCAAACAAGCATTTCAAAAACTCAGATTCATTATTAAGTCATACAAGAATCAGAGAATAAAGTTATGTCCACTCACCAAGATAAATCTTGTATTTCGATCGAAAATCTCTTCGAGAAGGCTTTCGCTCGAGCCAGCAAAGCGATATCTCTTGTATATAGTGCCAATACGAGCAGGGAACTATACCCACCCCCGTCGCCCGTCCACCTCCCCGCTCCCACTTTCGCCCTCGCAACAGCAGCAGCAGTCGCCGCTGCGGCGAGGCAAAGAGGGGGGAGCACAGTCGATGGCGGGGAGGGGGTCGACGGCGGCGGCCGCAGTGGGGAGAAGGGGGGAGGGGTGAGAGGAAAGGGAGAAGACGAGGGTATTTTAGTCCATTTTTTTGGTCAAATGGGTATGTCACGCCCCAGTCCCAAAATACATAGGACTAGGAATACGTAAGCATGCCAGCCGTACGTATATGAAAACTCCAATATATGGATACCATAATACACACGTACGATGTAATATGAATATTAACTCACATGTAGTATATATATTGTCATAAGTCACAGGGCATAACTAGATCTCATCCACAGAATCAAATAATCAATCAACTATATAACTAAATCAAGTATAAAATGCTTGATAATAACAAGTAGTTTGGTGGAGACAAATCCACTACCAAACTAGAATATGAGAGAAAAAATAAGCACATCTAATGAACAATGAGACTCGAAGAGAAGACCTCCTCGAAAGAGAGATAAGTAGCAAGTCCTGATTCGTGCTCCTACGAATAGTCAAGATCGTCTACACCTGGAAAGGGACCAAGTCCTCAGAGGGACGTAACAAGATACATAGAAGCATGCCAATTGAATATAGTAAAACATGCATAATAGACGAAAAATATATAAGTACGCTGTACTAGACAATCTATATGAATATGCATAACGAGGACAACTTTTCGACGTATGGGCATGGGTAGGATACTCTATCTAATCTCATAACTCACACACACGTCCATGAACAACAGAAGCCGTCATACCGCAAAGATAGCGACCAGTGCGATACCAAAAATTGACATACCGTGAGGGTAGCGACTAGCGCGATACAACTACCGTAGTGCGTGCTAGTTACTACAGTTTACCAGAGTGGATATAGCCCATACGCCTACTAATTGTCCTCTCCTCCCATGATACGATGTGTCAAGTGTGTGTCAACATATATATAGTATATAATTATGACTGAAAGAAAGCACATATATAATGAATGTATAAAAATATGATAAGAATGTAAAAGTACTATAGGAAATTTAGCAAGGTATCTTGTCTGGCAAGAAAGCTGCGAAGTGTAAGCGTCCAGACGTCAAGCACAAGGGATCAGAACTATGGCACCAGAATGAACGTCTCCGGATGCTGAAATAAACATCACCAATGTTCCCAGAATAAGCGAAATAACTAGAAAATACTACCTAAATTATAGGGGCAAAATGATAATTTTGGGTCAAAGCGGGGTCCACATGTGGCCCACTTTACACCAAAATGCGTGCCAGAGGTAAATGTCTCTAAATGGGATAAATTATAGGTCAAACAAATTCTAAACGATGATACGAACTCAATGGTATATCCAATTTTGGATTCTGGTGAGCCGATCACAAATTTGCCCTTAAAGTCAACCGTGGGGCCCGCGAATAGGCAGCGTGGTCAACTGTCTCAGAATTGCGTTAAACTTGGGTCACCGGACCAGCGTGATACCACGAATCTAATGGCGTAAATTTTGTCGCATTCTGACTAGCGTACACAAAATAGGGTGATGTTCTACAAAAGTTGCGATACGGGGACTTTTTACGGATACGGGTTGATTCCGACGCGCACACACGTCCGAATCAACTTTCGCGAAAGTCCACACGTCAGGATATACCATACGCACCTTTGGTGCAATTGGTATGCGACGAGATAGTTTCATTTGGCGGGGCACACTCTGTATCACAAAATTATAGTTTTAAATTATCAAGTTTTTGGTCGTTTTGGAGGTCAGATAATTTAACACATATAACAAACTAATAAAAACTAAAAGAACAAAAAGAACAAAAAAATTCTCAGTTATATTGAGAAGAAAATTCTTTAATTAGTTTTTGAAAATATTAAACAGGTTGATGGCAAATTAGATGTGAACATGGAGGTTTGGGTTAAAGTTTCTGGGTTGTTTTGGTCAGTTTTTCGGCTAATCAAGAGAGCGAGACGCAGGGCAGGCATGTCAGGACCGCCATTTTCTGGTCGATTTTTTGACCAATCTGGGACACGAAAACTTGTCCCGCTTGAATAAAAATCCTAAAGGGTTAGGTTGTGAACGTACACGGACAAACCGTTCGAGAAAAAGACGAGAGATGAGAGAGATAGCATACCGCGAAGAGGGGATCGAAACTGCGCTATACACGCACGCGGCGCGCGGGCGGACGGCGGCGGCGGCGGCTTCGGTGGCGCGTCGGTCGGCCGGTAGTCGATGCGGGAGCGACGGCGCTGGGCTGAGGTCGTCGGGGCTGGGGTAGGGTTAGGGTTTGAGAGATTAGTGTTAGGGTTTGGGAGATCATATTATGTATATGTACGCGTATATATATATATATATATATATATATATATATATATATATATATATATATATATATATATATATATATATATATATATATATATATATATGAGGTAAAAATTTCAAAAATAATATTTGCACACAAAATAAATTCTAGAATTTTTTTTTATAAAGCATTAATAAAATACTACACCCAAAATATTTTATATAATATTTTATAATTAATAATTAGATATTTATCTAGTTATAATAAATCAAATAATTATATTGTATAATTAACTAAGTAAATAATTAAATGGTTATCCACAAAATATGTTAATAGTAAATAATATGAAATCTTACAAAAAGAGAATTTACCTAATTTGGCATGGAGAATTATGTGATGCTAATTGTAGAAAATTGGAATAGAAAAATAACCACAAATAAATTACATATATAATATCTAAATACTTAACACTTAATCTAGGGTTGTTACACTAATGTCATACTAATGTCAAGGGGTCAAATTTCTGTGCCACAAAAAGATCCTACAAGTAGTGTCTCCTGTGTATGCTACTTTCTATGATGGGCGATACAGGTTTTGGGGTCATCATATATTATTAATGTCCAAACCACGGTGAAGTATCCAAATATAATCATTGGGTTTTAATTATTTTAAAAAAAATCTAAAATAAATACAAGAAATATAAAATACACACAAAATACCTATTTTTGGGTGAGGGAGTTTACAATCTACCAAACTTAAAAGAATTTCATCCTCGAAATTAATACTAACCCATATTTGTAATAAATCACAATAGCTATTAACACTTCGTTGCTAGCTTGCAGTGCTTCCTAAAAGGTTATGGTCAGCCATTCTAACACTTTTCTCCCTTATTGTCTGTATACTATTCTTTTATCCTCTAGCTCATCTACACTACCCAATTTACAAGAATTTATTTAGTTAAATATAAACGTCTGCGACAAATATTGTGCGACTAAAATGTAGCACAAGAGAGCATAATTATAAGTTACACAAAGGTTAGAATGAAAGATGGGCACGTCTAGGACAAGAGGGTGAAATTTATTGGAAGGTACAAGCTAGTGTAGCGCTCCCAATATCGAAGCAACGGTAAGGTACACTAAGTGATATAAATATTACAAAATTATCTAAAATATAATATTATATTTCTAATTGGATTCAAACTAAACCTAGTCTCTCTATCTAAGCTAAGTAGGCCTAATTTTGGTCGAGGGGGTTTAAATCTACCCAACTTAAAAGAATTTCGTCCTCGAAATTAAATTAAGGTATAATTTGTCAATCCTTCACGTTCGTACATAAGACAAGTCTATTGCAATCTCTTCCAAAAATTTAAATAACAATATCCGAATCTCATTCAAATCTATATGATTTCCCACATCAAAATTTGTATCAAAATTTTGAGCTATCATAATCTCCTCTAGACTTTGAATAATAAACAATTCTAATCAAATCTTATTCCTATTCTCTACTTAAGAATTTGTACTCTTTAAATTTAAACTCAATTTTCGTCCTCAACGTTTCGAATAGGTGATCCAACAATCAAAAGTTAACTTTTAATTTAAGCCTCAAATTGTAAAATTTTAAATCTAATTCACTAATTGTTCAAGTCTAGAATTCTATATTTATCCTCAAAGTTTAAATCGATGAGTCAATCTTCAGTTTTCAAAATTTAAATCATGTGCTTAAAGTATAAACATTTGGTCCACAATATCAAGATATAAATTTTTATTAAATCCTCATCATCTTAATCATTCTTCTAAATTTTTCAATATTTAAAATGACTTAATCTCTCAATCTAATCTTACTTGATCATAATCTAAAAGAAATTTATCTCTAGTTGACAATGCAATTTCTACCCAACTTAGAATTTACTCATCTATCACATAAGGCCATACATTTAAGAAAACTTTCTCAAATTGTTTAATTACGTTATTCAATCCTCTATATGATATGCCCTTAATTATAAAAAATAGTCATCAAGTAATGTGATTTGCCTATGGGATATATCTAGTACTCTCTGTGTATCAAACTTATACCAAGCACGAGCGTTCGTCTTTCCGAAATAGGGGAAGACAGAGAGCAATATTAAAGAATTCAATGTGGAGTTGATATAATACAAGTACAGAATTCAAAGCGATAAAAAAATTCAAAAGAGAGTTGTCAAGGCAGTTGTGGATTGAATCTTATTTTGGTAGATTCTTATTCACATGCTCATATCAGTACAGTTATGTAACCGATACGATATGCTCCGACACGTCTAGGGACAAGTATATTCGTCTACTAGTCGACTATATATCTCAATCCACGTAAAATAGTCATGCGAAGAGCGAACCAAATGCACTAAGGTTGATCAGACCGTAATACACTAATTCTGATTAGACAATGTATTAGTGTATCCATCCAATAATACATATGTCATGAACAAGCTCGATAAAAGAATAAGCTTGCAAAACTAGGCTATAATAGCGGTGTAAGTCAAGGTAGTACAGAAAATATAAATATGCTGGATTATGATGGAAGAAGGTATAACCTATATGAAGATATGGGTATAAATTACGTGATTTAAAACTAAGAATAATTATCAATCACAATCTAAAAGAACAACTCAAACCATCAAGTTCTACTAAGCACATAATTTCAAATTTCAAGATCACAACTATAATCCTAGCAAACTATATATCTTAATATAAAAGAATATCACTTGGCCTACAATCAGAAGGGTCAGGTGGCACAAATTGAAAGATGAAGAAAAAAAACATAATTAGTCATCGCACAAATAGCGAGCGTTTAAGTTTTCAAAGGAACAAGATATGAAATTAAAATAGAGAGACTCTTGATAATATTATGATTTTCTAAGGGGAAGGTGGGATGTTAATCTCCTTGTTCGAGGTATGATCAAGAAAAATATTCTATTCATTTCTCTTGACTTCCTAAGGTACTGTTCTGCTAATATCAAAACAAGAAGCTAAACTTATAGTTCTCTAATACTATCTCACTATGAAAGTTAGGTTTACTCCTAATTTTCAACCTTCGATTTCTATTGGTTCCTCAATACTAGGATCAAATAATATGGTCAAAGTTCTAACTAACTCTAGTAGTGTCTATACTACCTCAAGTCATTCAAAATTATCAAGGGATAATGGTCAATCAATTTATAGGTATTGGATGCTAAAGTTCACTAAGTATTCTAAACTTAGTAATGTGTCAATATTCTAGTCGTATTCTTAGTAGGAATATTACCATAATTATCATCCTAACAACAAGGATTCATATATTCTAGGAGAGGGATATACTCAAGGAACTATTAGGGAAGCACATGAATCAAGCATGATGCATTTATTTAAACATAATAGATTGGAAGAAAGGAGAGTCATAGTCAAATGTAGATGAGATCCTATACTCTAATCCTAGGTGCAGGCTTGCTCGGTACAGTAATATAACCGAGACAATATACTCTCGACCTGCATGGGCTACCACTAAAAATATGTCACTCTCCAGTCCCAAAATACGTAGGACTAGGAAGACGTAAGCATGCCAGCTGTATGTATATGAAGACTCCAATATATGAAAACCATAACACATACGTACGCTGTATTATGAACAATAATTCAGAAGTGGTATATATCTGTCACAAGTCACATGGTATAACTAAATCTCATCCACATAAATTATAAATAAATAAATAACCCATAACTATGTAACTAAATCTCAATATAAAGTATCAAAGAATGATAGTCGGATGAAAATAAATCCACTGCCAAACTAGAATATAAAAGTAACTACAATAATAATATCAACTAATGAACAATGGGACTCGAAAAGAAGACCTCCTCGAAGGATAAGTAGCAAGTCCTGATCCGCGCTCCTGCGAATAATCATGATCGTCTACACCTGGAAAGGGACCAGGTCCTTAGAGGGACATAACAAGATACATAGAAGCATGTCAATAAAGTACTGAAATAAACATCCAATGGATCGCTTAACCATTTATGTGAATGCAGTTTGAGAACAACTTTCCAACAAGTGGACTATCTGGCCATAAATGGGATTGGCATGATTCTCTCGTAGAATCAGGGACTTACAAAGCATGTCATATTTTGAACGCTAGAGGCCGCCAGTAATATATAGGGGTCATCACTGCCGCGTATCTCCGGCGGAGCATATGGGTTACAAAAAGGAAAGTGCAAAGGAGCCCAAATGCCATACTTGTTGTTCTCCCTACCCCATGCTCTAAGCATGTCACATCCATGACACGATAATACCTCTAATAACTGCCAAGTCTCCTAGCATGCAATTTTTAACAGCAGTTATCCCTAACGCATGTCCCATACGTACAGGTGGCCAAACCCGTCATGCAAGTCTGTGTCCTACATAAGACTCACTCTCGTGTAATAGATGTGTCACGGCCAATGAAACATAATGATACCTCCAATCATGTGGTGGTCTCGTAAAACTAGGTAAACATGCATATATATAAATAAAAATAGAATACGACGCCACCGTCGTTGCACCCAAGTCATTCTTGGACGCGCAATTTATATAGCAGTTTAAAATAAATTAACTAAATAAAAGAAATAAGCTACATGCATCATATGGAATGTAAATCATAGTACAATGGCAAGGTATACTTGCCTGGCAAGAAAGCTGCGTAGTACTAATAACCTGCTCCTGAAGTCTCGCAGAACAATCCAATGGGCCTATATACATATAATATAATTCAATACAACATCAACCATTATAGTAGCACATACACAACCATAATTACACTGACTCAGAGGGTCCGTTAGGGGTGATACTGGTCAACTAACAGAGTCGAATGTGCGTCTAACTGCACGGGTGTCAAGTCTGAATTGTTGTGCAAAATCAAACAGTCCAACACTAACACAGGTCTCGCCAGTACGTCAGTGTACATAAGGCAGTCAACTCACAAGTCGCAGGGTCACATGGTCAATATAATTATGGGATATCCGTAATTAACACTAGGGTCTCACAGTACAAGTACATATATAGTCCTAACTAGTATTAGCATTTAATTATAGAAATATATCCATATATTTATATATGTATATATATATATATATCAATATCCTTATATATATATATATATATATATATATATATTAACTAATATTATATGCATACACACACACACGTACTAGCACACTAATTATTGGGTTCACCGACACGACGTCTGAAATCATCCAATTAAATCTGTCATGACACGATATGCTAAAATACTGCACTATTCATACATGCATACACATAAAATCACTAAAGAAGAGGGGATAGGAACGAACCTGTGCACGTGCACGAGAACGACGATGATGGCGATAAGGATGATGATGACGATGTTGACGACGACGATGATAATTAAGGTGATGATGATGATGATGACTAAGGTGATGATGATGCTGATGATTAAGGTGATGATGATGATAATGAAGGGGAGGAGGCAGGGTCGAGGCTTGCTACCGGAGTCGGAGCTCAAGCAAGTGGTTCAGTGGGGGCGGCCAAGGATGCTCAGGCGGTTGTCCTGGATCTCGAGGATGACGGGAGATGAACGGTGGTGGTGGCTGCCGTTCAGGGAAAGAGGTGAAGAGCAGGTCATGGTGGTAGATAACAGGGAGGAGAGGTTGAAGAAAAGAACTCGGGCAGGATGGCCGGAGTTGAGGCATCGACGGCTTCAGTCGGGGACGAGGTTATTCCGACAAGGCTGCTGTGGGCGGGATGCCAATCGGGGAAGGTGTTCAGGCGGTCGGGGACGAGGTCTGCGGGTGGTCGAGTAGGCTGCTGCCGGACTTAGGAGAGCTCCGACGAGGCTTCCTGCGAGGAGGAAGATGAAGGAGAATGTCGGGTGTTAATGGTGGTGGCAAGGAGATATCGAGGGAGTCGTCGATGGTGGAGTCAGGCCGGTGTGCTGGGTGCTCTTCGAGTTGGTCAGCGGAGGACGGTTAGCAGTAGCTTCAAACTGTAACGTCCCACAACCGCTCGGAGCGTTACGCTGAGTCGGATTGAATGAATCAAATGCTGATTACATTTGAAATGTTGGATTTTTGGGAAGAAGGATTAATCGAGTTGGTTTCAATGTGCAGATGGCTAGCGGGTTCGATGGAAATCAGGTGTTCGTTCAGAATATTTCTGAATAGCTAGATGGAAGCGATAATACAGTCTTCCTTAGTATGATCAGTCAGATGATTTGGAAAGCACGGCCTGCTCGCACGGTCATACCAGTTGAGTAAATCGCGCTTGCATCGGACTACGGGTTCAAGGAATTGGCGGTATCGGCAAGACAGGATGCCTAACGGGATCAATCATTGTGAGTGGGCTCTTTCCCTTCTCCTCTACTCCTTCATGCCTAATAATATGGAAAACACATAAAAGGCTTGAACAGTTGGGCTGAAACATTAGAAATTACTATACTGAGGCGTGCATAGAGTGTACGTCGTTGCTTGGATAGGATTGTGGCTTGATTTGGTTTTCTCGTTGGATAGTTGGAGCGATAGTTGGATTATTATATTTGAGGCAGTCGGTTGGATACTTGGGATTATGCTTGGACGGTTGGAATGATACATTGAGGCAATAGGAATATCGAGAATTTGGGCGAGCGAACGTGCATCCGTGCGTGAGTATCACTTGGTCGCTTTGTATTGCAAAGCGAGCAGTTGTGGATCGAAATTAAACAACTGCATCGGCGAGGGCGTTGTGTCGTTTGATGGGGCATCGTGACACGAATGGGGCATTGTGCCACTGAAACGGCATTGGGCCATAGGATTTGCTTCGAGCATGGGTGTTGCACCAATTTGGACTCTGTATTGAGAAGAGGCATTGTGCCTATGAAACACTTAATATTTTGGTGCCTTGGGCGATATCTTGAGGTCGAGATTTGGATTCCTTAGTTGGATATGTTGGAAGAATGGTTATGGATATTTGGTTGGATATCGGTTGAACGAGTCTAGGATCGCTTGGTGGGGCAAGAATGTTTCGATCCTCTCGTCATACCTACTGTGTCTGCATTGTCACGGACAACCTGTGTGGCACAGGGTTTCGTTTCCTGGAACGGGATGAGGCACCGGGGCACCGGGACCGTTCCACCATGGAGGAAATAATGGACATCGCGCGATTGGGCGCAGTGCTGGTAGTCCGATACCACCAGGCGGGAGTAGCTGCCCAACCCTGGATCGGGTAGGATTGCCTTATTGATCTTGGTCCGATCAATGTCCTTCGTGGCTTTTAGCCAGTGGCTTCATATAGTATAAGTGATGGCTTGCTTTTCTTTTGTTGGTTTGGCTTTCGTGTAGGCGCGGCCACCTTGCCTCGGCAAGAGTATGCACTTAAGTTTGGAATATAAACTTTGGTTGAGGATGGATGTTGAGGCGAGACTGATGGTTCGATATGTTATCGTGCAAGCGATGGCATTGAGTAAGACAGGTTGGTTATATATAAATGCTTGTCGTTTGGTTTGAGTTGAATGTTTGCATGCTTAAACTGCTTTACAGCTTTCCTTAACATGTCATTCATATGCCATGGAACGAATCTAGGATTCAACTAGAAAGATCACCATATAACTGTGTGCATTCACTATTTTACTTAGTGTCGGCTTAGGCGAGTGGGTTACCCCGCTCACCAGTACGGTTGTGTACTGACCCACGTTTGTGGGCAATATTTTAGGTACACAGGCGTAGTGGCGCTGCTTGGATATACTGGACAAGATGTATGAACTGTAAGTACCTTTGTGGGCTAGAAAAAAGAGCAAGAGTATTTTATCATCTTCGTGGCATCGCCTTTGTGGCATTGCCTCGGGGCATTTCATTTGGACCCTATCGTGAGCTTCGCTGCGTATACTCTGTTTGTGTGCTTGGTACACTAAATGGCTTCCGCTGTAACTTGGTTGTTTCGATGATAACTTTGGTGTTTAACAACATCGCCTTGTACGAGCGCAACTCCAGGCTCGTACGGCATCACGTCCCGAAGAGAACGATCGTCCCGCGGGAGAGCTGCAACGTGGTGATTTTACGTTCAGAGGAGACTATTGACCTTGCAGGAGATTGGGGCATGACACAAACGACGGAGGATGAGATGAGGGTGGCCGGCTGCTCGGGAGGATGATGGAAACTGTGGCTGTCACGTGGATCCGGCGGTGGAAGATGTTGGGGTGGTCGAGGTGCAGTGAGGTGGACGAGCTCAGGCGGGCTGGGTCATTCCGTGGTGGTGGAGGCAGAGGAAAGTTGGACAGGGGCCGGAGATGGAGGATGAAGAAGATGAATAGTATGGGGAGGAGGGATTCGGCTAGGTATAGTTAGATTTTTAGGGATGGATGAAAATGAATAAAAAATAGGAAAATATATATTTATATTTGGAAAATTAGGGTTTTTAGGTTGACATAGGGTGGGGCCCAGTCAACACCTTCTTGGAATGGGCTTTTGGCTTTACATGTAAAAATTTGGAGGGCTAGGATTGCATTCTTTGAAATGGAGGGCCAAGGTTTAAGGAGAGTTGATGTTGAGTGTTACACACTCCAAAATTATGGAGAAAATCACAATGAAGGAAAATAAGATTTCTACATGTGTTTGGTCCAAAGGGGTGTGGACACCTCAATGCACTTTTGCATAAAAGTCCCTAACAATTGAGAAATTACACAAAGATAGAAATTGAATTAAATTAATTAAAATTAATACAAATAATATTCTAAAATTAGTTAGAAGTACATGGAGCTAAAATTAGGTGGGACACAAGTATCATGGACATAGAAGACTTAGGATAGAATATTATCATAATTTGGGTTGCACAAAATGGGTCAAGATTGTGTCTCCAATTTCGATTAGAATGCACAAGGATACAAAGTTAAATTTATTTAGAATTAAATATAAACGTCTGCGACGAATATTGTGCGACTAAAATATAGCACAAGAGAGTGTAATTATAAGTTACATAAAGGTCAGAATGGAAGATAGGTACGTCTAGGACAAGGGGTAAAAGTTATTGGAAGGTACAAGCTAGTGTAGCGCTCCCAATATCGAAGCAACGGTAAGGTGCACTAAGTGATATAAATATTGTAAAATTATCTAAAATACAATGTTTTATTTCTAATTGGATTCAAACTAACCCTAGTCTCTCTATCTAAGCTAAGTAGGCCTAATTTTGGTCGAGGGGGTTTACATATGTAAATGCACCATTTGAAATAACGTTTTCAATGAAAATATTTCTCATTAAGCATCTCATTTTTTTTCTTTCCATTAATTGTCTTTAAAAAATAATTGAGCAAAATTAACATCACATTTCTTGTCAAAAAATTGTACTTTGCAGGAAGTTTTTATTTTTCAGTTTGAAAAACGTCATTTGCGAATGGACATTATTTTTTTCCCATATACATACATATACATACATACGCACAACGGGTTTCCGTCCGCAGGGGGGCCAGACTGCTTGTTTTGGTAGCCTATGACTGACGGATTGTTCTCCTGTCGGCCCATATGGTGGACGGCCGGGGAAGCTAGCCCTGAGGATGAGGCTCTAAAATTTGGTTGGAGCAAGTGCATTCCAATAAAGGGTCTATTATTTATTGGTGCGTGATCATGAGGAAGATTCCGATGGATGACGTATTGGTGCAAGAAGGATTCTCTCCAACGTGTGCCATTATTGCGAGGGTCCAGAGGTGGAACCTATCAATCACCTGTTCTCTATGGTTTATTGTGCTCGAAGAGTTTGGGACCACTTCCATGACATCCTCCATGTTCGAGGCTCAGTGTGACTTCTCTTTTCTCGTATCCTTGTTTGGGGGATAGGGCCTCATCATCTATCATGCCCCAGTCCCAAAATACTGAGGGACTAGCCACGTGGCAATGGCCAGCAGCATAACTCCAATAGGCAAATCTAATTTAATGGACCCGTTAGAGTGCACTTAAGATGTAATAAATATCAATGCAGTCTACACCATCATCACAGAATAATTCTAAACTCATCCACAGAAAGAAACATAACTAAATATGATAGACTAATCAAGATAATAGATAAAAAGAAATATAGTTTATCAACAAGTCCAAATATATTGTGTCTTGGGGAACAACCAGATAAAATAAGTCAATACATAAGTCCATGAGTCAAGATATGATATAATTGGAAGCATAAATAATTGAGTATGTAACAGAATACTGAGAAAAAATCCTCTGGCACAACCTCGTCCTCTTGTGCCAGTACTGCTCAAGCGTCAGCTCCTGTCCCGTATATCTTGGGGTATTCCTCCTCTGTTGTACCTGTGGACATAATCCGGATCCAGATCCTCATGGGACATAGCAAGATACAAGAATAACTCAAGCCAAATAAAATACAGTATATAAAAATAGATCCTCAGGGCAAGCTATGTAACCAGCTATGTGAAATATAATTTGAGAGCATCACTAGTACTCAGGCTGAAACCACTACAAGCTCTCTGTTAGGGAGCCGGTAGCAGTAACATCACGAAGGGCCAAATACATGTACAAAAGCTCTGGTACAAAGACTAAGACACTCTCTAGTAACATAAGTATATATATATATATAATCAGCCTGTAGCCTGTGTGTCTCTCCCCACCCAATGTAACCTCACGTCTCATGTCCATAACACACAAAATCATGACCTCTAGCTAGTACAACTAGTCATAATGATATCTTTATATGCAAGTCTTATGTCACGAATCATGTAAACCTATATAGAATTACCATGAATAACTCAGGAAAGATTTTGTTATATGAATAGTGTCAAGTGTCCTAGAGTTTGACGTACTTGGTAAAGCAAGCACGTAAAATATAGGATTATGGAATCAACTTTCTAAGTGACGTTACACGACTCCGCGTACGGCGTCGACACCCGAATCTTGTTCGGACGCTAAGCAACTTCTCACGGTCCTAGGTTGAACAGGTACAACACAGAAGTATATGAAAATAATATAAGCAAATAATAGCACATGAGCTTCTGCAAGTTGGCAAGGTACACTTGCATGTGTTCTGAGCTCCGCTAGTTGCTCCGATATAAGTAAAATCTTTATGTATGCCTCCGGATGCTGAAACAAATATTACCATTGCTCTCAAAATATATAAAATAACTGGGATTGACTACCCATAAGTCCAATTTGGATACAGGAACAAAATTGATAATTTTTGGTCAAAGCGGGGTCCACATGTGGTCCACTTCGCACCAAAAAATGTGTCAGAGACAAAGTTCTTCAAATTTGTCAAACTTAGTATCTACGAGTCCAGAACGATAGCACAAATCCAACGGAATGTCCAGAACTGGATTAAGATGAGCCGGTCACGAAATCGTCCGTCAAATGGAACCGTAGGGCCCACTAAACGGTGTTTCATCAACGTTCTCAGAATCGAACCAAACTTGGGTCGCAGGACCACCGTAACACAAAGAATCCGATGACACAAGTTTTATTGCGAAATGACAAGCACACACGAAATTATGACGAGTGTCAGAATATGCCGATACGAAGCTTTTCGACGGATACGTGTTGATTTCGGTGTGCACGCACATCCAAATCAACTTTCGCAAAATCTCACACGTCCGCGTTGATGATACATGCCTTTCGGTGTAATTCTTACACGATAAATTTGCCTCGTTTAGCGGAACGTACCCCGTTTCAAAAAAAATTGTGTTTAGAAAACCAAGTTTTTGGTCGACTTCAATCGCGAATACATCTTAACATACAACAAATTTAAATAAACTAATTAAAGAGATTAAAACTCGATTATATTGTCTAAATTATTATTCAAGTAAAATTTAAAAATATTAATTAGGTTGAAAGAAAAACAGCCATGAACATGGGTGTTTGGGACAGTTTCTGAACTACAAAATTGGGTCATTTTTTGTAAACCCCCTGATTTTCAAGAATTTTAATTTATAATTTTTCATAATTTTTCTTGAATTTTCTGGGATTTTTATTAATTAAAAACTATGGTATTTTGAATTTAAAATATTTTTAAATAATGTTTAATAATATTAAAATATTATAAAAATAATATTTTATGGTGTAAAATAGAAAACTAGACATAGGGTAATTTTTCGGGGAATTATTGGACCCCGGAAGTATTTTTAAAGCCCTAAAAACTATTTTATAATTAAACAGAAATGAACCCTAATTAAACTCAATTTATTTAAAATAAACCAAACCATACCAAACTGTTGAACCGAACCAAACCCAACCCAACTCAAACCTAGCGGGTCGGATTCGGGTTTAAACCGCGACCCGAAACCCGACCCGACCCGCATTTATTCTTATTGGATCGGGCCGGATCCGCCTGAGCCAGCCCGACCCGTCGAACCCGATAACCCGCTAAGCCCTTTCTCTCCCAAACCGACGACCCTCCGCCTCCCTGAAGCCGCTCCGGCTACCGCAACGGCCGCCGCCGGCTGCCCCGCTCCCCAGCCGCTCCGTCTCCCGTAACCGGCCACCTTTCCCTTTCCCTCTCCCTCTTCCCCACTATATAAACCCTAGCCGCCCCTCTTCCAGAGCTCCGCCACCCTCGACCTCGCCGGAGTCCCCTGCCTCCACCTCCCCGCAACCGCAAGCCCTCAGCCATCTCCCCTCGCCGCCCGAACTCGCCCTGCTCCGCCGCCCTGTCCCTCGACTCCCTCCTCATCTTCCCGAAGCGCTGTCCCTCGGCCCGCGACTGCCTCCGCTGCCTCACTCCCAGCCATCAACAGCAGCAGCTCCGCCTCTGACCTCCCCCTCGGCTCTACCTCACCCGGTGCCCAATCCCTCCGCCCTCAGCCCGCAGCACCGGCCGCCCTAACTTCCTCCGTCGTCCACCGACCCTAGCCTCCAGCCCCCTTCCCGCTGTGCCTCCTCCCCGGCGATGCCCTGAACCTCCCCGAGCTCTCGCCGCCTCGCCACCAGCCTCCAACCTTCAACGAGCCGCCCAGCCCCTCGCCGAGCAGCCCCTGGCAGCCTCCAGTGAGCCTTCCTCCCTCGAGCAGCAGCTCCTCGATGAACTCACAGCACCCGAGACACCGGCGCCATCCCCGGAGCATCCCGTAGCAGCCCGCTCCGCCGTGCCTCCGGCCAGCAGCTCCCCTGCCTCGACCCAGCCCCGGCGAGCAGCCGCCAGCATCCTCCCGACTCCGGCGAAGCCCCAAAACCCTAAACCTAGCCTGGACACGTCCCGGATATGGCTGACAGGACACAGCTCGTATCGAGACACGCGGACACGTAAAATTCAGATTTCACAGAGCCCTGTTCAGGTAACCCGTTCTCTCTAATCGTTGACCCATTTTTGGTTCCGTCAGTTATGACGTGTAGACTGCATGACCCCCTCGATGCCCGTGCAACCTGCTCGGTGCGTCGCATCTTGTGGCGATCGTAAACCGTAATCCAAAAACAGGAAAACCAATGCCCTGTTTTACCCCGGAACTGAGTATGCCCCACCAAACGGGACGACTTGGTCGCGTGCGGTCTTCACCGAAATGTGCGCGCTGTCGATACGGACGTGCGGAATTTTGCAAAAGTTGATTTGGATGTACGTGCACACCGAAATCAACGTGTATCTGCCGACAACGCCCCGTATCCATCCTTTCTGGATCTCGCTGTAACTTAGTGTACACACGTCGGATCGAGACGAAACTTGCGCCATCAAACTCGTAGTTATACCCACGGCCCCACTTGACGGGCAATTTTGTGATCAGCTCATCGGAATTTAATTCTGGAAGTTCCGTTGGGTTATATTATCATTTCTGACTTGTTGACACTAAGTTTGACAAATTTGGAGACCTTTGTTCCTGACACGTTTTTTGGTGCAAAGCGGCCCACATATGGACCCCGCTTTGACCAAAAACTGTTATTTTTGCCCTTGTGTCCAAATTGGACTCAAGGACAGGCATTTCTAGCTAATTGATATTTTCTGGATCTGATGGTGATGTCTATTTCAGCAACCAGAGTACTGCTTGCAAATCCCGCTGCTGCTAGAGCTACAATTGGAGCCGGAACCCCAGGCAAGTGTACCTTGCCAAATCCTGCAGTATTGCTACTTATTTACTTGACTTATTTAGACATTGATGTACATGCTTAAACCTAGAACCGTGTGACTTACTTAGCATCCGATTAATAGTCGGGTTCCAACACCGTACGTGGGGTTGTGTAAGGTCAACTAGAGATGGATATCGTGATATTTACATTCTCGTACTCGTCATATCAAGTACGTTATACCCAGGACACTTGACACGAATCATGAGACAGAATCTTCCTGAAATATTCAAGGTGGTTCTGTATAGGATAAAGATTTTATGACATGGACATTATTTTCTTAGATCTTAATATATGACTTATTGCATTAGTTTGATCTTGCGTGATATGGAGATGAGATATTATGAAACTATGATGTGAGATTACATTGGGTGGGAGATTTACCATACAAAAGGCTGAATATATATATAATACTTTAATAGATTGTGTCTTAGACTCTGACATAGAGCTTTGGTACCGTACTGGCCCTCGAGAAAATACTGCTATGGGTTTCTCCGACACTGATCCTGTAGTAGTCTCAGCCCGAGTATGACTAAAACTCTCACTTGCATATCACTTAGCTGGTTTATTTATTTACCCTATTTGTTTTCTTTATTTCTGTACTTCATTTATTTTAGCTTGTATTGTCTGTATCTTGCTATGTCCCCTGAGGACCTGGAATAGATTATGTCCCTAGGATTAGCAGACAAGATCTACCCTGAGGTGGACGGAACAGGAGCACTTCTCCGAACAGTACCAGACCCTGAGGACGAGGTGATCACGGAGGACTTTTCTTGAACATCTGCTTCTCTATGCTCAGTTTTTATGGCAGATATACTCTTTTATTCCTGTTTAAATAAACATTTGTAACAGACTTAATATCGGGTTGTTCCCCGATTTTATTTGCTTGTGACTGGATGTTGTTTAATACTTTTTGTTGATATTTGCTGTGTTTATTCTATGGATGATATTAGTAAACCCTGATCAGTGTAATACAGCTTAAGTATGCCCCGATGGATCCATTAAATTGGGTTTGTCCATCGGTACGTGCTGCTGGCCATTGCCACATGTCTAGTTCCTCGATATTTTGGGACTGGGGCGTGACATGGTTTTTGTGGTGGCCCCATGCAGGTCAACGACTAAATTGTTCGATTTCAACTTAGGGACCGAGCAAGCCTGCAATAAGAATAGGATAAGTTTTTAGGATCTCATTCACTTGCTTGAATCGTTCTTGATATCTATATCGTATTCGAACTAATTTTTGACTTGTACCTTGTCTTGATTCCTGTGCGCCTCTTATAGTTTATTTTTGATGTAGAGTAATGGATCCGAGAACTGGCGACTAGAATCCTTTAGGTATACCGCACGATGCAGTGGTCACCTATAATGAAGGAGTAACACCCGAAGACCGAGGACAGTCAGCTCAAAGCAATCAAGTGGGCCAGCATACTTCCAGGTTCCGGCGTGATGACATCCCACCTCCGCCGCAGTTCGTTCCACCAATGCCTGTATTCCCACAAGGGCAGCCTATTGACGGGCATCAGATATTCCAAATGATCTACGCAATGATGCAAGCCCAGCAACAAGTCCAAAATGAGGCTCAGCGTCGCGAGGCTGATTACTTGAGGAATAACATAGTAACTGCACTAGAGCAAGCCAACCTACCAGCTCGACGGCCAATGACGGGCTCTATCACCGACTTCCGCCAGCTGAAGCCCCGTACCTTCTCAGGCAAAGAGGAGCCGACAGAAGTTCATGAATGGCTCACCAACATTCGGCATCAATTAGAAGCAACTGAGCTTCTATGGGAATGTTGGATGACTGCCGTCAGAATGTAATTGACGGGCAATGCACATCACTGGTGGCTATCTGAAGAGAGACGGCTCGGACCAGACCGAGTCACTTGGGAGGAGTTCTCCAGACTCTTTCAAGAGATGTACATTCCAGCTATCGCTCGATCAGAACTTCAGGACAAGTTCAATCGCCTCACTTAGGATACTATGACGGTGGAAGAGTACAACGCTGAGTTCATTCGTCTAAGTCGCTTCGCCCCAACATTGATCCCGACAGAAGAAGAGAAGGCTGAGAAGTTCTTTGATGGGCTAAAATTTGAACTACAAAGAATGATCGAATCTGTCGCACCTACTTCGTACACGGAAGTCCTTGCTGCAGCTCGACGTATGGAGCGTGTCATCAGAAGAGAATCTAACCTGAAGAGGCCTTCCACAACAGCACCAGCCAGAGCACCGAATAGAGAAGCTGCCAAGAAACCTCATCTGCATCAAGCACCACAGGGAGCTGCATCCAAATCCCTAACTCTTCCTACTTGTTACTACTGCGGCAAGATAGGCCATGTTGAGAAGGACTGTAGACATAAATTTGGACTATGCTTAGGTTGCGGATCCAGACAGCATGCAGTGAGGGACTACCCTGAGCGTAGAGAAGGAGCACCAAGGGCAAACCAACAAGCACTACCAGCACCAGGAGGACATCAACCAAGGCCACCCTTGGCACTTCAAGCAGCACCCTACCAGCAAGCCCAGCAACAGCAAAGGGCACCACCTTAAGGACGCGGACAAGCTTTCGCGATGACTTTGGAGGACGCTCAGACTCTTGGAGTAGCTAATGCGCGTAAGTTTTTGTAGTTCTGTTTATAGTATTGCTTTAGTTCGTACCGTTGGTTCGTGACCCTAGACTTAACCTGATAATTTTATCTTGCTAATAATTGATAACCTAGTGATAACCTAGAATTGTTAATCTATTATGTTTTTAAAGAATAACCTAAATTTTTTCTAAAAACTGTAATGTTCTAGATTTTCTTCATCCAAGAAATTTCATAACTTCCATCCCTTAGGAAAATGATTTTTCCTATGTGTTATTCTTACACCCTCAACTTTGATTCTTTTTTATAGTAATGTGCTTCGAAAATGTTTGTAACCGTGTCATCTCTGTTGACCGGTTATTCTTTGATTGCGAGGATGCAATCCTCTTAAGGGGGGTAGATTGTAAACCCCCTAATTTTTAAGAATTTTAATTTATAGTTTTTCTGGATTTTTTAGGATTTTTATTAATTAAAAACTAAGGTATTTTGAATTTAAAAGATTTTTAAATGATGTTTAATAATATTAAAATATTATAAAAATAATATTTTATGGTGTAAAATGAAAAACTAGACATAGGATAATTTTTCGGGGAATTATTGGACCCCGGAAGTATTTTTAAAGCCCTAAAAACTATTTTATAATTAAACCGAAATGAACCCTAAGTTTATTTAAAATAAACCAAACCAAACTGTTGAACCGAACCAAACCCAACCCAACTCAAACCTAGTGGGTCGGATTCGGGTCTAACCCGTGACCCGAAACCCGACCCGACCCGACCCGCATTCATTCTTATTGGATCGGGCCGGATCCGCCTGACCCGACCCGACCCGTCGAACCCGATAACCCGCTAACCCCTTTCTCTCCCAAACCGACGACCCTCCGCCTCCCTGGAGCCGTTCCGGCTACCGCAACGGCCGCCGTCGGCTGCCCCGCTCCCCAGTCACTCCGCCTCCCTTAACCGGCCGCCTTTTCCTCTCCCTCTTCCCCACTATATAAACCCTAGCCGCCCCTTTTCCAGAGCTCCGCCACCCTCGACCTCGCCGGAGTCCCCTGCCTCCACCTCCCCGCAACCGCAAGCCCTCATCCCTCTCCCTTCGTCGCCCGGACTCGCCCTGCTCTGCCGCCCTGTCCCTCGACTCCCTCCTCCTCTTCCCATAGCGCTGCCCATCGGCCCGCGATCGCCTCCGCCGCCTCACTCCCAGCCATCAACAGCAGCAGCTCCGCCTCCAACCTCCCCCTCGGCTCTACCTCACCCGGTGCCCAATCCCTCCGCCCTCAGCCCGCAGCACCGGCCGCCCTAACTTCCTCCACCGTCCACCGACCCTAGCATCCAACCCCCTTCCCGCTGTGCCTCCTCCCCGGGGACGCCCTGAACCTCCCCGAGCTCTCGCCGCCTCGCCGCCAGCCTCCAGCCTCCAGCGAGCCGCCCAGCCCCTCGCCGAGTAGCCCCTGGCCGCCTCCAGTGAGCCTCCCTCCCTCGAGCAGCAGCTCCTCGACGAACTCGCAGCACCCGAGACACCGGCGCCGTCCCCGGAGCATCCCGCAGCAGCCCGCTCCGCCGTGCCTCCGGCCAGCAGCTCCCTTGCCTTGACCCAGCCCCGGCGAGCAGCCGCCAGCATCCTCCCGACTCCGGCGAAGCCCTAAAACCCTAAACATAGCCAAGACACGTCCCGGATATGGCTGACAGTACACAGCTCGTATCGAGACACGCGGACACGTAAAATTCAGATTTCACGGAGCCCTATTCAGGTAACCCGTTCTCTCTGCTCGTTGACCCATTTTTGGTTCCGTCAGTTGTGATGCGTAGACTGCATGACCCCCTTGATGCCCGTACAACCTGTTCGGTACGTCGCGTCCTGTGGCGATCGCAAACCGCGATCCAAAAACAGGAAAACCAATGCCCTATTTTACCCCAGAACTGAGTACGCCCCGCCAAACGGGACGACTTGGTCGTGTGAGGTCTTCACCGAAATGTGCGCGCTGTCGATACGGACGTGCATGATTTTGCAGAAGTTAATTTGGATGTGCGTGCTCACCGGAATCAACGCGTATCCGCCGACAACGCCCCGTATCCGTCCTTTTTGGATCTCGCTGTAACTTAGTGTACACATGTCGGATCGAGATGAAACTTGCGCCATCAGACTCGTAGTTATACGCTGGTCCTGTGACCCAAGTTTGGTTCGATTCTGAGAATATTGACAAAATCGCGTATCGTGGGCCCCACGGCCCCATTTGACGGGCGATTTTGTGATCGGCTCATCGAAATCCAATTCTGGAAGTTCAGTTGGGTTCGTATCATCGTTCCTGACTTGTTGACACTAAGTTTGACATATTTGGAGACCTTTGCTCCTAACATGTTTTTCGGTGCAAAGCGGCCCACATATGGACCCCGCTTTGACTAGAAACTGTCATTTTTGCCCTTGTGTCCAAATTGGACTCAAGGACAGGCGTTTCTAGCTAATTGATATTTTTTGGATCTGATGGTGATGTCTATTTTAGCAACCGGAGTACTGCCTGCAAATCCTGCTGCTGCTAGAGCTACAATTGGAGCCGGAACCCCAGGCAAGTGTACATTGCCAAATCCTGCAGTATTGCTACTTATTTACTTAACTTATTTAGACATTGATGTACATGCTTAAACCTAGGACCGTGTGACTTACTTAGCATCCGATTAATAGTCGGGTGCCAACACCGTACGCAGGGTTGTGTAAGGTCAACTAGAGATGGATATCGTGACATTTACATTCTCGTACTCGTCATATCAAGTACGTTATACCCAGGACACTTGACACGAATCATGAGACAGAATCTTCCTGAAATATTCAAGGTTGTTCTGTATAGGATAAAGATTTCATGACATGGACATTATTTTCTTAGATCTTAATATATGACTTATTGCATTAGTTTGATCTTGCGTGATATGGACATGAGACATTATGAAACTGTGACGTGAGATTACATTGGGTGGGGAGAGATTTACCATACAAAAGGCTGAATATATATATAATACTTTAATGGATTGTGCCTTAGACTCTGACACAGAGCTTTGGTACCGTACTGGCCCTTCGAGAAAATACTGCTATGGGTTTCTCCGACACTGATCCTGTAGTAGTCTCAGCCCGAGTATGACTAAAACTCTCACTTGCATATCACTTAGCTGGTTTATTTATTTACCCTATTTGTTTCCTTTATTTCTGCACTGCATTTATTTTGGCTTGTATTATCTGTACCTTGCTATGTCCCCTGAGGACCTGGAATAGATTATGTCCCCAGGATTAGCAGACAAGATCTACCCTGAGGTGTACGGAACATGAGCACTTCTCGGAACAGTACCAGACTCTGAGGACGAGGTGATCGCGGAGGACTTTTCCTGAACATCTGCTTCTCTATGCTCAGTTTTTATGGCAGATATACTCTTTTATTCCTGTTTAAATAAACATTTGTAACAGACTTAATATCGGGTTGTTCCCCGATTTTATTTGCTTGTGACTGGATGTTGTTTAATACTTTTTGTTGATATTTGCTGTGTTTATTCTGTGGATGAGATTAGTAAACCCTGATCAGTGTAATACAGCTTAAGTATGCCCCGATGGATCCATTAAATTAGGTTTGTTCATCGGTGCGTGCTGCTGGCCATTGCCACGTGTCTAGTTCCTCGATATTTTGGGACTGGGGTGTGACATTTTTTCTTTTTTGTGTCACTAATTATGACTGACACAGGACACGATACACTAAACTAATTATACAGAGTTCAAGAGGGTCATGTGGTCTTCGCGTAGGATTTGACAAATCGATATTTGAATTACTATGCAAAGAGATACAGGGGCTAGAAGTAGCATATCTTGTTGTGTGTTGTTGCTCGAAATTTGGGCGGCTACTTTGCGGCGGCGTGCGGCGGCGGTCCCGCGATCGTCGAAGGCTGTGGTTGGTCGGGGTGATAGAGGAGATGATGGTGGTGAGGTTCGGCTAGGCTGGGGATTATATAGGGTGGAGGGAGGGACGGTTACAGGGAGCTGAAGAGGACCGGTCAGCGGTTTTGGAAGAGGAAGGGAGAGGTCGAGCGGGATGGGGGGAGGGAAAGGGAAGTTACTGTAGCTGAAGGGTTTCAGGTCCGGGTCAGGTTATCGGGTAGTGGGTTCGGGTCTAGGTCGAGTTTGATTTAGTTTGGATTCGATTTAGTTTGGGTTGGTTTGGGTTGGTTTAGGTTCGGTTTGGTTCAGTTTGGTTTGGTTTGGTTTGGGCTGGTTTAATATATATAGGTCATAAAAAATAGTTTTAGAGTCCAATAAATTCCAAAAAATTACACAATACTCTATTATTAGTTATACACAAAAAAATATAATTTTTGCACTATTTTAATAATTAATTTAATACACAAAAATATAAATTCATGAAGAACATTTATTATAATTAGCTAAAAATTATAGAAAAATCTTCCAAAATCTCAAGAATTCATAATTCCAATAATTAAAATTTTAAAATTAAATTCTAAAAATCTGGGTGTTTACATCATCATCTCTCTCAGATTGTGCTTTCTGCGATTACATGGGTGCTTTGGAAGAACTAGAACAAAACTATGTATGAGGGCTATACCTTCTCTCCTGATCAGTTGAAGGTGGAAGCAGCTAGGCAGATCCTCAAGAGTGCTTGGTTATTGCAATCATTGGTGAGGATGCTAGCGCTTTGGCGAGCAAAGTTGGGTGGTGAATCTTAGGATCACAATTTTTTGGGGGTGTCCATATTTTGTTTTGGGGGTATATTTTTGTGTTGGTATATATTGGTTTTCTTTTTGGGTTCTTTGGATTGGTTGGGGTTGAGCTGGGGCTTGGGAAGGATGCTTTCATAGTTTTGTAGTCTCTTTTTGCTTCTTGTGGTAGGGCTCTTTTTGAATAAATTTAATTTTGATTAATATATATATATATATATATATATATATATATATATATATATATATATATATATATATATATATATATATATATATATATATATATATATATATATATATATGCTTACCTACTAACATAATTTAACATAATTACTAAACCCTAAAAATTACATGCTTCCAATTACAATAAATGTTCACCTTCTCAAAGATAAATTTACTTCAAAATATTTTATACTATTTCAAAATGGATATCATGCAAGTATACATTTAAAAAGTAAAAAAAAAACGTAAAACCCACTTGCACGACTTCTAGTATTCTTAATAAGAGAAGCAGAGCAATTCTATTTTGGCTACCAATATTCTCTTTGTCTTCCATTATCCTAACTTATCAGCATGATTTCTCGAGGAACTCAAAATTGTCGGTTTCTTCAAGTTGTCAGGTCAGTTGCTTCAGGTTGTTGACAGGCTGGTTGCTTCAAGTCGTCAGTTTAACGACAACACAAGAAGAAAGGTATGTATCTCGATGGCTTATGCCCTTAAAACTGATGTCAAACCATACATGAATAGTGATGATATTTTTGTATTATCTCTACCGTTATAATGCGACTTAGAAACGGCTTAAAAAATAAGCCATCAAAGTCGTATGTATATCATCACTATTTAACTTTTAAAAAATTAATTTTTTTAACTACCATATTTCTCTCCCTTATGTAGTTAATTTTTTGAGAGATTTTTATATAACGGGATGGATTTTAACAAAATTGTGGGTAAAGGGATAATTTAGCGAAAATTGTAAAGAACGAGACAACTCCACAACTCAGTTGGCGAGTGCACGCGAGAACGGAGAGCCCGCCAACTCATTTGGCGGTGAGTTGGTGAGAGTGGAAGAGCCTGCCAACTGAGTTGGTTGTGAGGGTGGAAAAGTTGGCTCCCTCGCCAACTCAGTTGGTGGGGCATGAAACCAACTGCCTCCCCCCCCCCTCTCTTTCACTCTCCCCCACTATATTTCACTCGTAGAACCCCACTCCCCCTCGAAGACCCCTCCCCCTCAAAGACCCCCCACTTTCCCCCTCTCTCTTTCCCTCGAAGACCCCCCACTCCCTCTCGAGACCCCCACTCTTCCCCTCTCTCTTTTTCCCTCGAAGACCCCCC
Source organism: Iris macrosiphon (assembly GCA_036927795.1). Classification (NCBI taxonomy): domain Eukaryota; kingdom Viridiplantae; phylum Streptophyta; class Magnoliopsida; order Asparagales; family Iridaceae; genus Iris; species Iris macrosiphon. Next base: position 40,388,529 of record JAYESA010000015.1, on the reverse strand, counting down.
TCTCCCTTCCTTCCTCTCTCTCTCTCTCTCTCTCTCTCTCTCTCTCTCTCTCTCTCTTTACCTCGAAGACCCCCCCCACTCCCCCTCGAAGACCGCCCACTCCATTCCTATAAACAACATCCTTCCCTCTTCCACTCTGCACATACTTCCCTTATCTCCCCACAACAACGAAACTCTCTTCTCTTTCCTCTCTACGTACAGCATTCAACATTCTCTTCCCTGCAACTAGCAAGATCAACCGGGAGAAAAAGAACCAAAAAATCTGACATAAGTTATAATATTGTCTGTTTGACTTTTTTAATCGTTGACAAACTTGTTATATTTGTAGGCGTATATATTAGTTGGCAATAATTATAATTTTTTTTATATATATGGCTAACCAAAATGACGGTCGTATTCTTGGTGGACCGACTACCGACCTTATTATTAGGCAACATGAAGACCATATATCTAGTCGAATATTTACTAGAGAGATAATTTTTTAAATTGTTAGATTGCAAGATAAATAAGTTTTACATAAAATATAATATGTAGTGCCCTGCTCCGCGTCGGTACTATGTATCAAGGTGAGTGGGCAGAACTTCATTCTCTAATTCTTGCACACCTTAATAATAAATTTGAGTTTTTGAATGGTTGTTTGCTTAAAGAGAATGATAGAACCTGCCTTGCATTCTAATAAGAGAACTCACCTAGCTTGTCATTGAAACAAACTTGTCTGCTTAACTAAAAATCCTGAAGCGCTTGCCTAAGAGTATGAGTTTGCATGAACATGTTTCACTATCGCCTGTGCTTCGAGAGAACTATATCGTGTGCTTGAATTGTTCAGTGAAGGCGGCTAGTCCGCAACAAAGATATATGGTCTGATGGTTCGTATCGTCTGCATCCTAGAGTTTATCTGATAGTATTTCATGCATTCGCATCAGTCAGACTATGGCTATTGGTGGAGAGCTGAACCATGTGTCACGGCTGCTACAGAGATAGTGGAAAGTAACCATGTGTCACAGCTGCCAATAGCATCAGATAAATGAGTCATTGGTTAGCTGGATCAACCGTTACCGATCCTGAGTTACTCGGGGACCGCACTGTATATAAGATAGTTCATTGTGTTGGCTTGGTAGAGGACCGCCCCTAGATATGCATTTGTTCCTAGATGTGCATTTGTCCCTAGGGTCTTTGAGTATAGCTCATGAGACACGCTGTGCACACCCTGATAACAGAACAATTGGCTTGTCTTGCTTGCTTAATATCGAATATGAACTCTGTGTTTAAAAGATGTTTTTATAAACAAAGTAATATGACTCCGTTCTTATGATTCATGAAACGAACATAGGTAAAACTAAAAAGATCACTAATAATGTAATATTTTATAACATGATTACTTAGTGTTGGTTTTAGTAAATGCATGCTTCTGTTCAATTATTTATTCTTACCAGTACTTATAAAAGTGCTGACCCACCAACAGTTTACTTGCTTGCAGGTACTGGAACGTCCGAGGGAGCGATAGGCGTGCCTCATCCCCAAGACCCAGAAATTCTGGTTTTGATTGCCTCGAGCTGCTTTCGTATAAAGGGGCATAATGTATGGAACGATGCCTTTGTATCAAAGAAACCCAAGTCCCTCGATTTGCCCCGAATACTCAGATCGATAAATGCTTGCAACAATGTCCCTCCGCTGCTTACTCGATTGATGCGATGATAGCCAAAACTTTAACGATGTTGTCTTGTGCAGGCGCAACCCTAGGCTCGCACGGCACCACGTTCCGGTATCAAATGACCATACGCGCCCCACGGGAGCGCCGAGGCACGGTGATTCGCGTCCAGTCCTGGTGGGGGAAACGGTGGTCGGGAGGCCCTCGGGGCCGGGGCATGACATAATGCATATTTTTTTTATAGTTATATAATCATGATTTTGGTTTACGAACCTGGATCCATGTACATTGGCGGACCCAAAGAAACTAGCATACGTGGGAGCTAAATCATGCCTAAAAGGCTTTAGTGCAATCCTTTGGATTCTACTATATAGATTGGGTTAGATATTTAATCCACGATCTTCACCTAGTTGTAAGTCTTGCAGAGCGTTGGTGGCCTGAACGTAACACTTTCCAGCTCCCATTTGGCGAGATGACGATCATACTATTTGATGTGGCAAATATACTAGGGTTACCTATTACAGGTGACGCTATATATTTTAATCCGCACTTAAAGGGATATAATCTGATCAGGAGGTATCTCGGTGTTACACCTCCATCTGGTATAAAAAATGACAATTTTGTGAAGTTTTTATGGCTTCGTGGCAACTTCATGGACTTACATCGCACTATTGACGAGGTGGTTGACATAGATGAATTGCGGGTATGTATTTTAATTAGTAAGGTTTTTATGACTTAATTTAGTGTTTATATAACATTTAATATTTTCAGGTCACTCGTTGCACTAGGGCGTATTTGCTCTGTTTATGTGGTGCAATTCTATTTTTCGACGCATCGGAAAATATGATAAATTTGCAGCTTCTACCATTCTTGGATGATTTGACAAAACACATTCGGCATGCATGGGAAGCTGCTACTCTAGCCTTTTTATACGCAAATTTGACTGAATTTGTGAGCGAGTCACAAAAGTATTTGTGGATGTATTTCACTGATTCAGGTAAGAATGAAAGACCTTTATTAGTTAGATTAGAATACAAATTTATTTGTACTAATGCCTTATTTTTGTATTCTAGTTCTAGTCCTACGAGCATTTTTCTGTTAGTAGGCCTCTCACTAGCATTATCAGTAATGTTGGAGTCTTTTCGGTTGCTATGCGATGGCCCGCAGATGTAGTAGATTACCAACACTACTAATATATGAGTGTATCACTTTATCGTAGCCAATTTGATACAATGCATATCATGAGGTAATTATTTAACTATATGATAAATATCTTTAAATTACTACAGTTATGATCGTAGAGAAACATAATCATTAATTTGATACATTGTCATTAAATAGGTTATTTGGTTACCCTATACATGTGTAGATGATGCTCCAAAAATTAAGAGAACATCATATTCATTTAGTTTGCATAATTCTTATATTACATATGATCGGTACACCATGTATCATCCGGCAGACCATGTTCTTCGACAATTCGGGATGAGACAAATAATTCTCAATGATCCACCGAAAATCGGTTATGATCCAATACAAGCAATAAATAGAATCCTTGGTCTTGTTGTTGATTGGAATAATCGATTCAAGAATTCTAGTATGAGGAACATGTCTCCCGGATTAAAACCTGCTGAGGAATATAAGTTCTAAGTTACTCATTATTCAGATTGATTTAGTATAAATAGTTTGTTAAAATTGTGTTTACATTATGCAAATATTGGTAACTTGGATTATAGGAAATGGTGGGGATGCCCTCGTATGAGCAACCGAGTATACAGATATGAGGAGCAAAGATTCAAGAGTAGATCCGTAGGTGATTCTACTTTGTGTACTTTTGTCGATGGCATGCATAATTTGGTATGACTTTATTACACGTTCAAAATTACATATACATAGGTATTATAAAAATAATAATGTACAAGTTTTATATTTCAGAGTGGTGTATACCAAAAATATTTGCAACACTCAGAGGGAACTCTCCCCCAACCAGGTCGAGTGCTTATGTAGGAACTTATGACTCGTGCTGATCGTCTCGGTATTGGACGAAAACCTAAAATGCCTCCAATACAATCACGTCTTCCAGCAGATTATCCGACCAGTATTATACTACGGAGACTCACGTCGTCGTAGAAGGGATGGTGCAGAGGGCTAGTCGGCAGTACGCCGAAGAGGGCATTCCCCAATACTATGCTGGAGCGGGCCCTAGTCAGTAGTACGCTGGAGACATTCCCCAACACTATGATGGAGGCTGGAGCGGTCCCTAGTCACCAATGTCATGCCCCAATCCCAAAATACGTAGGACTAGGAATACGTAACATGCCAGCTACATATTCGACCAGACTCTGATCTGATTCAAATACGTATAAACTGTATAATAAGGGTAACTATCTAAGAATACTGAAAATATCTATATCATAATCCACATAAGAACAAAATATCAATATGAACTACATGTGCTAAAGTCGGCCACCCAGTAACACATAAGCTGAATAGACTCGAAAAAGAAATATGAGTCTATAAAAACTAGGCTACATCAGCAGAAGAAGAATAAACAATATTAATAAATAACTATAACTCTGGTAGAAATGATATAAGTACCTGGCACAATACCCGCATGACAAGCAACACACATTAGCAACTCCAAAGGCTCCATAACCGTCTATGCTGCAAAAACTGGCAGGGGACCAGGTCCTCAGAGGGCCGGAACAAGAAAATAACAAGCCAGAAGTAAACAGTGTAATAAAACCATAATTCAGGGTAAACTACTGTAACCAACTATGTGACATGCAAATGAGAGTATGGTATCGTACCCCGGGCTGGTACTCACTGAAGATCTCAAGGGACACTTCCGTAATCTAATAGTACTCTAAAGGCTCCGTGTGGAGGAACCAGGAGGAAGTTGTACATATATATAATACCTTAGATGACATAAAGCTTAATACACAATAAATAGTAATAAGTAAAATATGCCCAGAGCATGATGAAGACTCCCCACCCAATGTAACCTCATATCTCAATCAAGACACGTAAGATCATGACCTCTGACTATCATCACAAGCCATAGTCAATATGTATAACTATAAATATCACTATATCATGCATCATATAGTCCTATCGAGAGTCCAAGTACCACGAACAAGCCGAGAAAGACTCTGCCACATGAATATCGTGTCCAGTGTCTTATGGGTGGATGTGCAAATAACGTTTGCACCAATCATGGGTTCGACTCGACTCCGCAGGGGATGTCGGTACCCGAATCTTGTTCGGACACAAAGTATCATATAACGGCCCTAGGCTCAACAAGTACATCAACAAGCCACACACATATAATATCTAATACATAATTAATATTAAATAAATAATTTAGAACTGTAAACATCTTGGCAAGGTACACTTGCTTGGTTCTGCAGTCAGTGGTGGTAAAGATGATCCCGCGTCCACTCCTTCGGGATTCAATTGACCTATCAATCAATTAATACACTTAAGGGTCCAATCACAAATTCTTATAATTATAACTTAATTATATAATTTATTTGATGTTATGCATAACCAAGCCCGTTATTATTTCTAACAACTTTGCTTACTTTTACAGGGTAGCGGAACCTAGTTTCTTGGTTTTTGACTTCCAAAATTTAAGTTTAAGTCCCCAATTAAAGGACATGAACATAAATCATAATAAATCATATATTCCAGATTTAAACATAATATATATGAATTTTTGGTAATAAATTCCAAATTTGACAAAATCAATATATTTCAAGATTTTGGCCACTTTAGGTTGACTAGTTTTGTCCGAAACTTGTTCGAAACATTGCCAGTCCATTAGTATAGTTTATATTTATTAAAATCATTTTATATCATATTATATTCAGATATAATCTCAGAAAATATTTACTTCTTTATTTCTTCCAAAATAACCTCTATTTACTAGCAAAACAATGTCATAAAGTCACCCGAAAACCTAGGCTAGTGACCCTTAATTATATGGTTCAGATTTGACATTAAAATAACAGAGAATAAATTTAAAAATAATTATTTTCTAGCAATTAAACACCTATCAATTCAGTTTTAATAATTAATATGATTCCCTCAAGTAATCGCATCAAAAGTCTTAAACTAGTTCTACCGACAAGCAAATTATCACCAAACTATCATGAAAAATCTATATATTCTAAGATGAGAACAAGATGGAAAAATATGGGTTCTAAATCAATAATTTTATATAACCTAAAAATATCATGCCATGGGATTTGAGAAAGAATGATTTAAGATTTATCAAAACTTTTGGAGGATTGGAGGATGGTGCTTCTTCTTGTCCAAGAAACACTCCTCCTTACTTGTGCTTGGCTTGCTACTCAATTTGTGATGGATTATTGATGATTAAATAGGGTTCTTGATATTTTTATGGGGAAGATGGGGTTCTTCTTGAAGGTTTAATGGTGTTTGGATAGAGAGATGGTGGAAGGATGATAAGAAGTAGAGCTTTTGGAAGAGATGGGAGGATTTTTGGTGAAGGAGATGATGTTGTGAGGGTGAGATGGCAAGGGAGCTATTTCCACACATGAGGGAGAGGGGATGGGTCAGCTAGCTATGGGAAAGAGATTTGATATGGTTAGGGTTTGGGTTTGGTGGTAAGTTGATATATATATATATATATATATATATATATATATATATATATATATATATATATATATATATATATATATATATATATATATATATATGGCTTTTTTAAATAAATTTAAATATAGGACGAAGTTATCCTAATGCTAATGAGGTTCGGCCAAGGGGGGCTGCTCTTGGCCAAAAATGAGAGGGTGGGGTTGGTTGTTATGGTTGGGATTGGATAAGGTTTGGTTGTTGGGTTGGTTAGGGAAGATGTTAGGTAGTTATTTGCCAACTATGATGCCACATATACCATTTTGTATAGATAGAACTCCTATAAACAGAAATAAAATAATTTAAATATCATATATATATATAATATATTTTTATATGAAGATATTTGGGTGCACTACATGCCTACATGTGTTTGGGTTATGTTTGGATCAAGTTCTAGTCAAAAGGAGACAATTTTACAGTAACCGTAATTCTAGATGTTCGTTAATATTTTTGGAGCATGGAAAAGATCAAATAAATGCAAAATTTATATTTTAACTATATTATACTCAATTAAAATTATTATTATAAATTTTGTTGGAAGAAAAAAGTTTGTACATTTCTCAAAATATCAAAGCCATGGCAAAGGGTCATATATCTAAAAGAAGGTTTTAGAAATTAATTCCTTAAATCTATCTAATTAAACAAAATAATTAAAAAATATCAAATTACCCATATTCAAAAATTATGGGGCTTGCAACTAGTACGCTAGAGATATTCTCTAATACTATGTTGGAGAGGGCACTAGTCAGCAGTTCTTGACTCCAGCAGATAAAAGCTATCAAATAGTGACACAGTTTTTTCGACTCCATCAGCACCGCTGCCTATCCAGACTCTGTATGATGATGATGATGGGGAGGAAGAGGAGGAGGAGGAGGAAGATGAGTAGATGAAAGCTTTTTCTTGTTAAGAATTATTATTTGTAACAATGTTTGATTATAATATTTGTCAACTTTCATTATTAAAATCTTTGTCAACTATTCATATCTCCAACTTTCATTATCAAACTCACCAGTACAATATTTGAACAATTCTACTTTACTCTCTCGGCTAACTAGTACATCTTCTTCGGTTGTGTCCTATCGCACCACAATTACTGCAATAAAGATCTCTCGTTGATGAATCCTGAGGTTTGATGCGGTTTTTCTTTGGTCTTCCGGCTTTGCATCTTATATCTGGTACTCCAATTTTTTCTCTAACCAAAGGAGCTTGGATCTTGTAGAGAACTAGAATTGGTTTCATTTTTGGTTCGTATACACTTCTCAAGATCTCCGTCGAAAATACTGCGGGATAAAAACTTTCAATACTAATATTGCAATATCTACAAACAAAACATGCATGTATACCTAGTATATAAGTATGGTACCATCTAAAACAAGTACAAGATCTTTCGACTATATTTACAACATATGTTCTACTTGTTGCATGGTCTATTATTTTAAACTTATAACTATCAATACCTAATATTTCTAGGTGATTCTTCTCTTTCATAATACGAGCCATAGTATTTAACATCTTCGGACAATAATTTGTGTATATATTTTCAGCTTTCTTTCTATGATTGTCATGAAGTATAATAATCTTGGCTCTAATACCATCGAGAAGTATTGTTATTGGTTTATCTCGTAATTTTTTAATCTAGTTGTTGAAATATTCAGCAAGATTAGAAGTGATAATATATAATCTAGGACAAGGAGCATATGCTGTTATCCAATGATCAAATCGACAACTTTCATCGTTTACACTGATCGTACAACATTATGTTCTTGGCTTTAATTATATTAAACACACTCTCTGCATCCATTTTATTGTATGATCTAGCAAGCGAGTCTAACAAGTGTTGAAATGCTAGTTCTTTCACAACATTTTTGATGTTTTGTTTAAAATGTTGAATACAAAAAAAATAAGGAGATGCAAAAAAATAGCACGCGCAACATTTATTAATCATTTTTTTCTTATCAGATATAAATAAAATTGTACTCCAATTATTAAAAGAACTTTCAAAAGATATTCTAAAAGAGTTTAAAAATCAAGACCAAGAATTATTATTCTCACATTCAGCAACAACATAAGCAATATGATATAATTGATAGTTAGGATCGTGAGTACAAGCAATAAATAAGATGCCTTGATATTTAGACAAAATGAATGTAGCATCAGTACTAATAACCGGTAAACAGCCCCTTAAAAATCCGTCAATATTCCTTAAAACAAATATAAATTCTTTCAAACCTATTATTTTCGGCAATTTTAAGCAAACATGTACTACCTAGATTCGTCTCCATAATTCTATAACAATACTCCTCAAGACTAGCATATGCCTCATCATAACTACCATTAATTTTAGCTAATGCTGTCTCTCGGCCTCTCCAGGCTTTGGAATAACTAATATGTATACGGTGCTCCCTATATATATATCTTTCACAATTTATGATAGACTATATGACTGGTTATCTCTAATAATGTCAATTATCATGGTCTTAACCCATGCAGCGGTAGCTAGTCGATGACGTACTGTTGTAAGTCTCCCTAAACAAGAATAACGATTTTCTAATGTACTAACTTTAACTATATCACTATTTCCAATGGATTTGACATATACTCTCTAATTACAATTCGGTTGATCACAACTATATATAATTCCACGAGCATTATTCATAGCACTAGTTGAACAACTAAAATTATATTTAATTGCTAAATTACTTATAAAACTCCTAAAATTAGAACGGCTAGAAAAAAATTTCCCCATAAATAATTCATCAGTGATAGCATTACCAACATCAGCATCTACCTCATAATCTACATTTTCAATTAAATTATTACTATTCCCATCTTCGTTGTTACTATCATCATCATGGTTAGATTTATCTGATGAATGACCTTCTTGGGAAAATAAAATAATTTGTTGAGAAGAACTAGCACCTGAACTAACATGCTGGTATTCAGAAAAATATTCAATATTTCTATTATCTAATGTTGCTGCTACTTGAATAACATATATATTTATATACTGTAATTGTGAATTAATCTCAAGAATATAATTTTATGCATATTCACTATCTATCAAAAAATAATTAGAGCCAAAAATAGACTTTAGAATAAAATTGTAATGAATAAAACAACGTTCAATAATAAGATTACATATATTTTCAAAACTAATATTCGGTTAAGTTAAAATTTTGTGGCTTTCTCCTCATTCGTAATTTAACCCATTTATTTTACCGTCGTGCGAGCATACTATTCTTACGCTACGATCCATGACGGCTGAGAACTTTGGCTAGAAAAAACTGAGAAGAACTTTGGAGGCTTTGCTAGAGGGGAGACAGAGAGAGTGTTGGAGGCTTTGTTAGAGGGGAGAGAGCGAGAGATTACTGGAGGATTTGATTGAGGCAGGGAGAGAGTGTGACGAAGATTCATTTGGAGCTGCGGTATATATAGAAAGTAACTCGCCAATTTAATTGGCGAATTGTGCAACGTTGCCCTTGAATTAGCCGTTGTGCAACGACTATAATTTTCCCTCATCTCGACCACCAACGACTATAATCTTCCCCCTCCACACCCAAGCGCCCACCCGCCAACTGGGTTGGTGGCCCACACCCAAGCTCCCATGCCAACTCATTTGACGGCCCACACCCAAGCCCCAACCCGCCAACTGAGTTGGCGGCCGCTCCTATTTTGTTGCTTGCCCTCGCCAACTGAGTTGGCGGGCCCACAATTTTTTTTCCTTCGCCAACTCAGTTGGCAAGTCATCCCGTTCTTTGTAATTTTTTTAAAATTCTTCCTTTGGCCGCAATTGGGTGATATTTTGTCCCTTTGTTTGAAAAAAATCGTAATTTAAAAAAAAACTAAATCCTTCTAACTACCTGAAATACAAATCATAAAATATATTCAATATTTAAATTATATTTAAGCTAACTAAATAATATTATCTAACTAAAGACATCCAAAATTATAAAAATATATTTACAATAAGTCATAATTAAAATATATTCAAATCATATTTAGAATATTTTAACATAATTTAAATTTTTATCTAATTTTTATCTAATTTTTTTCTTTTTTTAACGTGCGTGCACGTGAAAGTAACTAGTTTGATTAAACTACTACCATAAATGTTAATCAATAATCATTTTAAAAATATTTAAATATTTAAGCATCATAATGGTTTATATATACATCCTCTTTTCTTGTGATAACCATTGCAACTTTCACGAAAATTTAAAGCATCATAATTTCTTTGTAAGTTTCCATCACTTGATTCAAGAAGTACCTTATAATTCAGTTGGAGCATGCTATAATAACTAACATTTTCTTGCATATAGTACACAACATGACATGATATTATGTGTATCAACCTCGTCTTCTATGAAAATCTTCTTCTCCAATTCCCACTGCTCTACTATACCCTTCTCTCCATAGGAAGTATTCCTTTTTTCGTACTCCATCATCATACTATGGCGTCTACTTCTCAAACAAGCTATAAAGAAGTTTTGGAAAAGCTTAGTTCACTGCTCTCCTCATCTACGTCTGAGGACACTTCTCTATCATTTTTCCATATTCCAATCCCCAAGCGGATAGAAACGATTTCTCTTATTTATGCCATTAAGCCATAAGCCCTAACCCCCCCTTCCCCCCATCCAACACACACACACACTAACTATCATATCTACCATCCCCAAGATCTGGAAAACCAAGGAAAATATTAAGGTGGCAGAATATCATAACAGCTCATTCTATGCAAGGTTTGAATTTTTGGAAGATCTTGAATCTATCATGGATAATGGTCCTTGAAAAATTAATAAACATTTGCTTATCATCGAACGTTGTCTTTCTAATAAACTCCCTAGTGAGTAATCTTTCGCTGAAACAGAATTTTGGATTCAATTTCACGGTATACCGGTAAATCTATTGACAGTTAACTTCATTACCATACTTGCGGTGAGGAATAGTTCAGTGAGACCTCCTTCTCTCAAAGATGCTAGCAATTGGAGCCTCTTTGCCAGGACCAAGGTAAGATTTGATATCTCCACTCCTCTGGTTCGAAAACTGAAGTTACCATTGGGAAATAATTTTGACTGTATCGTCCAACTGCGATATGAGAGGTTAACCAAAATTTGCATATTTTGTGGCCGACTTTGACAAGGGGTTCGTAAATGTAAGACACCAAGAATATGCATCAATGATCAACAACAATTGGACAACTGATCAGAAGGTACACATCTAGTCCTTATTCGAGAAGCGTCTTGATTTTTCCATTTGTGTAAACCATGCAGCCAAATTCAAGGTAAGAATGAAGAATCAAAGTGTCTATGGGGACCAAAATTCTATACTTCGTCATCATAAACCGATGGATTCAGTCACAATTTGAATATATATTTAGATAATACTATATTTTTTGTTTAAATATGATTTTGAATATTAAATAGAATTTAAATTGAATTTGTTATATATATATATATATATATATATATATATATATATATATATATATATATATATATGTGTTAAGGTAATTATAAAACTTTTAAGATTTTTTTTAAGTGAAAAGTATACATAAGATGATAGTTAAAATAAATTTTTTTATTAATTAATAGATAATATACAAACAACTTAGATAGCTTATTTTTGAATCATTTTCAAGCAGAGAGAGAGAGAGAGATTAGGTGTCAAAAGAAGTGGGCGTCCCACATGTCACAAAATTGTAATATAATAATAATATGATGTTCCAAGAGCTCTAAAATGGAGGTTTGTCAATTTGGACATTGTGATATATCATCGTCAAGATTTTTAAATTAATTTTTATTTTCCACCAAGTTTATGAAACTAAACATAATTAGTCAGAACTCAAGCTTAGCAATAAGATTCTTTTGTGCTCTCTCCTAATTGTGCTTCTTGATTATTGCCATAAATTGTGCAATATGTATCATAGAAGAGAATCAGAGAGACATCATATTACAGTAGTATCTGAACATCATCATCCATAATAAACAAGGATAATTTGTATTTAAATACCATGAACTATTGTCTATTATTACTTAAGAATCATGGGTTTTTATAGTTGAACTTACATACCTAGTGTGTTTCTAAATTATAACTTGCTATTCTAAAATATTTTTATAGACAAATAAATATCCTGAATATTTTTACAAGTAATACTCTATGGTAAACTTCCATCTAACTTGGAAATCATGGGCTAATGACGTGACAAATAAGCACAATTTTGGGCTTAGAAAAAAAAAAACTTCTAACACCTTCTTTCCCAAAACATATCCCAAGTTTAGTTTAGCTAAACCTAAAAATCTATTAGGGCCTTTTGGAAAACTTAATTATTTTTTATTCATTATTTATATTTTATAGGTTTAATATTTCTAAGCATAAGAAGGGTAGAATTGAAAAAACAAATTGAGACATGCCTAAACAAATTATTTGATTTTATACTAATAACTAGTAAATGTATGTGCGTTAAACGTAAAATAATATTTTTTAATATTATTAGAAAATAATTTAAATATATTTTAATTATAATTTATTATGGATATATATATCTATTTTTTATATATTTTTTTAAAAGACTAGTCGTATAAGCTATATGTATATCCTTACATAATTAAATTTTTTAAAAATAAATAAATTTTAACTAATTATTTAACTACATAATATTATATAACTATAATCAAACACTTTTCTAACTCATGTGGTTAAGGTGTGAGACATTCTCTTTGGTTGGTCAAGTTCAAATTTTCATAATTTTAATAAATTTAATTTTTTTCAATCAATTTTTTACGTAATATTAATTTTGCTTACTTTTAAGCCATTTTAAAGGATAGAGAAGTATTGATTTTCAAAAAGTACAAAATCTCGCCTGCATCAAAACCTTTGTTTTGCTTATTTATTTATGAAACTTTTCTCTAAAAAAGAAAAAAAAAAGATTTCATTCATGTTCAACCAGATGAACAGAAATACTCAAAAGGAAAAAAGATAAAAAAGGAAAATAAAAAAATTACCGGAGCAGGATAAGGGTGTTTCACTGGCGGGACACCAGCAAGTGTGGAAACATCAAACTTCCACTTTCCGCCTCTCTTCTTCCTATTCCATTCTCGAGAGAGAGAGAGAGAGAGGAGAGAGAGAGAGAACGCGGAAAGCCTAATTTTATTCCTCAGGTTCGTTTCCAATCCCTATTTTTATTCCCAAATTTCTCCAAATTATGGTTCCACAGTATATTTCCGAAACCCTAATTCCGTTCTCGCGCAAACCCCTCGTCCTAGGGTTTCGTAATTATGCATTTTTTAGGGTTTTCTTGGAAGTTAGGGTTATTTCAGTTTATACGTTTCTTTAGTTCAATTATGATCAAGTTTGTCATTTAAGCATATTGGCATGCATAGAAGTGCGTTGGGTTCGATTGGTCCGTTGAATTGTTGAATACATGTTCTATTCCTTGATATATGCATGAGATTGATAGTTGTTTGAACAAATTTAGTTTGGATTTTTGAAATTTGTACTTTTTCCGTTGTTGGTAATAGAATCAAAGTAGGATGGTTGGAATATAGTACTTATGGAGTATTATGTGATGTATGAAGGCCGAAGAGAAACTTTTAGAAGTTTGACATGTGTTTGTGCGCGCATGCATTTTTCTAAGAAAGTGGTTACTTTGGTGGGAGGTGAGCTGTAGCTTCAGTTTAGGATATGATGCAAGAAAATATCTCGGGATGGGTGGAAGAAATTAGGGTTTTTTGGGTTTCTTTATTGAAATTGTGCTCAAATTAACACATTACGTTTTTGGGCATGCGTAAAAGTGCATTGCATTTGATTACTTTCACAAATGACTAGATTCTTGTGGAATTGCACTTTCATTTATGTTGTTAGGTTATTTATACAAGTTCTTGTTGTTTTGTAATAAGTTATAGTATATTTTCTAGTGTAGTTGATGGTGTTCCTGGTTATAGTAGAAATATATTCAATTGAGGATGATTGGATGAGTTCTTATGCTATACTTCGTGACTGACAATGTAAGAAAGTATTGACTAGCTTCTATTGTGAATAGGTCACAAAGCAATTGACTGTTAGGATTTAAATTGAAGGTGTTGCTGTAGGAGGTGTAGGCCGAAAGAGCATGGATGGGGGAAATGGACCTTATCTAGCCAACCCAAATGATTCAGATAAAAGGCTTGATTGTTTTGTTATGATTATTGTTAACCGCTGTAAACTTTGCATGGCATTTAGGAAATCGTTGATGTACACAATGTTCTTATTGGTTCTAGTTTTCATCAACAGAATTTGGTTTTCTGCATCTACTATTGAGAGGATATTAATGATTCATGATTTTATCTTCTTTTTTGTTGCAGACACAGGTTTGTTACCTGAGTGCAGGTTATTTTGTACAGGACTCCTAGATACCCTGATTCTACTTTTGACTTGTGCAAACATGGTCTGCTAACAAGTTTTACGAGAACTAGATTCTGAAACTCTTAGAAGCTAGCTTGAAGCTACCTGTATCTGAACTTAGTTGGTTGGAGCATGTAAGTGGGAGAAAATGTCAAGGGGTCACTCTCAACCAAGACATCAGTTTGGGAGGAGAGTTCTTGAAAGGTGCAAAACCAAAGATAATATTGAAGTTATTGATGTTGACAAAGGAGAAATTGATGTAGTCATTATTGATGAGCCAGAGACTTCTCATCAGGGATCTAAGGGAAAGGCATCCGGAAATAATTGCTATCCTGGTGGTGTTATTAGCATTGATGATGAAGAGGGAGGTAGTGATGATGCTCCCAAAAATCTGCATGGTTTTGCTAAAAACAAGGTGCTTCATCCCGGATCCAGTGACTTCTCAACATCTGAAGAGTCTCAAAGTGATGAATGTCCAATCTCAGTGACGAAATGTAGTATCCCTTTCAAAATGAGAATGCATTATACTGGTTGTTCTTCTAGAAATCGTTTTGGCTTGGGTTCCGACTCTGGGACAAATACTTCTGAAAGTGATAGTAGTGAATGTGAATCCTGGCAAAGCTATGAAAGTGATACCTCTGATTGTGAAGTTATGGAAGATTCTTCAGGAAATATCCGTGAAGAGTGGGAAAGAGCTGCTCTTAGGAAAAAAATGTCAGAGAAGGGCCATTTTGGTTCCGAAGATCAAGCTAGTCCCTCTGCATCAAGTGGTGATCCTGGACTATCGTCGGAGGAGGGACCTCAAAGTAAAATCGATGTTGAAAATTGTAGCAGTAAAGATTCCGATGAATCCAGTTCAATAAAGAGAAGCAATAAAAAGGAGAGTTCCTCTGACATGCATGTTGATCCTGAATTTAGTAATTCTCATCTGAAAACTAAAGCAAATGCTTCTATTGCAGAACCAAGTCCTCCTACAGGCAGTCGTGATGAAGAAGATGGCTCACAGAAGAATGAACATAATTATGAAAGATCTACAGGCAAATATGAATTTACGGATGGAACATTTGTTCAGAATAAGCTCGCTGGTGAACACCTAGAAAAACTGCTGCATCATCCTTTATGCCCTCCAGATGTGCGCCTCAAGTTCACTTTCAGAGATGATGGGGTCTACTTCCTTGAGAAGGATATACAAGTTCCGGTCAGAGTTTCTTTGGGCAGCAAAGGAAATCTTGAATTTTATGTAAGCAACGGCTTTAGCGAGTACAGTGGAAGAATCTCTAGCAGCATAAAGGATTTTACATCTGCTACTGCTAAACTCATTGACCTTTTTTCGAAAATTGAAGCAAACAGTTATACTGATGCAGATCCTACTCCTGACATCCGTCATGAAGGTGTCCACATGGAAGAAGTTAATGTAGAAACATATAGAGACAAAGCTCAATCACTAGATGAAGCATTTCCTGACAGTAAAACAGCAGGAATTCATCATGTACCATTGGAAGGGAACTGTAACATGAACGCCAAATATGCTGAAGCCTGTATGTCAGCAGACTCACATTTGAAAAGCAAAGCAAATACTTGTGTTGCAGAAGATTCTTTAACCGGCATTTCTCATGTTGAACCTGGTTTCCAGACGAAAGAACATATTTCAGAAGCATGTGGATACAGTGCTCAGTCAATCAATGAATCATTTCAACATGACAAGAGAGCTGATTCAAAGGTAGAGTGTAACACGGACATCAATGACAGAGTCAGTTTTTCAGATAAGGACATGCGCGTTCCTACAGGAACGTCACTAGGCACTGATGGACTTCACGGAGGATCGGGATTTCAGGAAGTAGTGCCTTGTCGTGGAAAAACATTTTCATGCAGCCGTCAACCTTGGGAAGGGAAAGAGGCTCCTGACAATGTTGGTTTGCAAGAACAAAAGAAACAAAATATTGGGGAACCTTCAAGCATCAGCCAGTCACATTGTAGCTTTGTGGTTAGTCCGCAAATTGCTAGTTCCCAAAATCAAGAGAAGTCAGTTCTTGGTGGAACATCTTTTTGCAATCATCAGCCATCAGAAAAATCAGTGCTTTCAGTTGATGCTGAAGTTACTTATGGGAGATCATCTTGCAACACTCATGCAGGAAGAATGCTTGCTGAGCAGAGTCATATACCCCCAACGCATGGTGATTTGATTTCTGAACGTGAAAGACACAAGGAATCTGATGAGTATAGACAGGCTGACGAAAAGGAATGGGCTGCAAGGCAGCAACAATTACGGATTCAGGTTTGCTTTATACTAAATTGTTGGTTATGTTTGGCTTTCGAGTTATTCTTTTTTGATCTCTTGGAATTTAAGCTGCTTCTGAGTTCAATAAGCAGTCCTGATTAGCTATTTTAGGTTCTCCATTTTCTTTAAATACGCATCAGATGGTCACTTTTTTTACATTTATTTTAGTTCCTCTTATCACAAATTCCTCATTCTAGAATTGCCTCCTGAGAGAGCAGAGCATATCAGAACAAACTTCAGTTGAGGGGATTAATTGCACCTTCCGCCTTTTCATTTACAAGATAGGACAAACATACTTGAGATTTGGTAGGATGGTTTTTTTTCCTTTCTTTCTATCTGGAGGGTGTCTGGTGATGGTAAGGCTTGCTGCTTGCATCCTGGAGGGTGCAAGTTCGAGTCACGAACATAGCCTCTTCAACATATATATTAGGGTAAGGCTGCATACAACTTGACCCTCCCCAGACCCATATAAGCGGGTGCCTTGTGGCACTGAGACGCCTTGTTTAAAAATGTATTCGCTAATTTGAAATTGTAGTATATGCATATGATGATGTGGTCCTTGTAGAAGTTGGTGTATTCAGAAAAGGATAATGTTCGGTAGTTATGTTGTTTTGATTTATGACTTGTATATTAGAGTATTAACTAGTTGAGATCATCTGGAAATGAAATATCTATTGCTTATCATGATAGGGTCGTAGCTTGTCACAAAATATGGAGAGAAAAACACAACAAATTGAGGCTACTGTGCATGATGGAATAGAAAAACCTGGAATCAATGTTGATTTTGCCATGTTGGTTGCATTTAATCATGTGTGTATGATGCAGCCACTTTTCCAGATATCGGCTGCTGGCTGCTATACCTGCCGGTATGTCGGTTGCAAAGAAAAGAATGATACAGCTTGTTCCCAACAAAGGGCCTTCTTCCATAACCTAAGATTGAAGGATACAAGTTTGTGACAGCAATAAACAGTCAAATCATGGTGTAAAGTATCTTTCTTTTTGGTTTTAGAGAATGGACCTAAATAGCATTGCTCTTGGTTGATAACGGAAACTTTTAGGAAAAGTCTGAGATCAACATGGAAGTTCACCAAAAGAATTGAGAGATTGCAGGTGGGGATGAAACCACCATTTTGTTCATATTAAATTTACTTCCAAGGCTCAATCCTTATAGGGGCTAGTATCATCTTGCAATACTTATTATGATGTACATCATTCCATAAGAATGATTGGTCCATTATTTGTATCGCTACAAGTTGTCAATACAATTTGCTATTAAATTTTTGACATCACCTAGAGTGAAACTCTATGAGATTATTGTAATTTATGCGAAAAAGGAGAGTATAATATCTTATAAAACAAGAAAGGTTAAGCTGCATTTGAAAAGAGAAGAATACACTAATGTTAGTTTTAGAATTTGTTACTCTTGAGGAATTGCCATAACGTAGGAATTAATCTTTACAAATAGAAGTCCATAATAGTATCTATATCTTGATCTTTCATTCAGGGCCTCTAGCTTTTCTTCGCATTAGTACAAGTAGGCTATTTCATCTTCTTTATATTAAACTTTATCTATTTGTTTCAGTCAGAAGAAGTACAAAGGCTGAAAAGAAAGAGGAAAGCTGAAAGTTTACGTTTGCTAGATATGGAAAGAAGGCAGAAGGAGCGTCTTGAAGAAATCCGGGAATCAGAAAAAAGGGTCTGTATATGCTCTACTTTCGATTTAGAATTATTATTGTTCTTGGTTCTGTATCCACAGCTTTTCTTCTCATCTAGCTCCCACATATTCTAATTTATTGTTCATCTTTCTCAACAAGTTTTGTTCATGGACTTTTGGCTGCTTCTGAGTTTCTAAAGTTAATTCTTCCAATGTCAGGGTAAGGAAACTGAAAATTTGAAAGAGAGGTTTCGCGCTGAAGTAACAAAGGAACTTGTTATGTTGGAACATAAATACAAAGATATGGCATCATTGTTGCGTGGACTAGGCATTCCTATTGCAGGGGGTCCATATCCCACGATTCATGAGGTAAGCTTAATTATTTTATTTATCTCTGAAGCATGGATTTTTGTTTTGTTTTATAAAGGAAATTAAATTAAGTATCAGAATGTTGGAGGGACCGCCTGCCTGTTGTTCGACACTTGTTGGATGCTGAACATAGCCATGGTGTTAGTTTACATGTGTTAGTGCTTCCTAGCTGCTGTATTATCTCGTCCTTGGCATCTTGGCAATGTTAAGAGCTTTAAGTACTTGAATTTGCTGGGAGAAAATTAAAGTAAATTGAAACCAACTGTGGTTAGAATTAACAAACAAAGGCTTGTGTTTATGCGGATTTTACTTAAATAATTAGTCAATTGAAATCAGGCTCGCAGTAGTGAACATGTTCTTGTTGCAACCATACTCAATGATATTTTGATCAATAGTTACATGAATTCCTTGCTTGAATTATCAAAACTTTGATTGTACTGATGCTGGTAAGATTTAAGAGGATAATTTAGGAACTACATAGGACTCAGGTTCAAGATAGTACTACGCTCTTTTTAGTTTGCATGGGAATGGTGTTCTTGGTCCCAGTTCAAACTTAAAAGATCTGGTCCAATGTGACTGATTACCTAGTTCAAACTTCAAAGATCTGGTCCAGTGTGACTGATTATATTTTGAATTGAGAAGCGCTTGTATAGATGGCGCAAGTTTCGTCTCGATGCTGGTAAGATTTAAGAGGATAATTTAGGAACTACATAGGACTCAGGTTCAAGATAGTACTACGCTCTTTTTAGTTTGCATGGGAATGGTGTTCTTGGTCCCAGTTCAAACTTAAAAGATCTGGTCCAATGTGACTGATTACCTAGTTCAAACTTCAAAGATCTGGTCCAGTGTGACTGATTATATTTTGAATTGAGAAGCGCTTGTATAGATGATGTAGATAGCCTATGTCGCAAAGATGAAGCTATCTCACAACACGAAAGCCAACACCACACTTATGAAGTAGAGACTCTGATTTCTTGTAACAAAATTCAGGAATCAATTTGAATGTCAACATCAAATCCAGGTATCCAGGGGCTGACCCATAATTTTCTTTTGAAGAAGGGGGTGGGGAATACCTTAACCTACAATTTAAGGGGGCATGATATAAAATTTATGGAAAAATTTAAACAATATGTATATAGAGAGAACTGAACTCAATACCTCCAAGTTGTAATCGCATTAAGTTACCACTTGGGCCACCATTGAGTTGTTAACTTTGAAAGAAAATGACGTAAATATAGGAAATAGACAAACTATGCAAAGGAAAATGGAAACTCATGAGAGAGAGAGAGAGAGAGAGAGAGAGAGAGGTTCTAAGTTAGGTCGAACAATATGAAATCAAATTGTATTTCCAGTCTTTTTTCACGAGTTCCAAATGTCATATAGGATTTTATTTCCGTACATCAAATTGCCTTTAGAATGAACTTCCTGTTTATGGCTTTGCAGCTACAAGAGTTTCTTAATGTATCATGGAGATTAACGCAATTTCCTATAGCAAATTGTATAATCATTCCTCTTCTTTTAGACTCTTTATAGTCTAGGAGATCATGGAGGATGCTCCTTGGTTGCAAGAGCTTAAACTGCATAACCCAAAGGTAGTTCTACTATCCACCAACTTGCCATATAGGTTTTATAGCATGGCGTTTTTATGTTCGTAGCAACCTTGGTTAGAAATTTGGCACCAACACAGAGGATTAATGTTTGATCGATAACCAGTCATAATTTTTTTTGTCAATCTTTATGGAGTCACATATGCTGCATAGCCAACGTTCAAAAAGGTTGCCTAGATGGCTGTCTAGGCAGCGTCTAGCCGCTAGGCGCCTGGTGGCCGCACGAGGCCAGCATAGGTGCCCATCTAGCCCCCCCGATGCTCGACTATGCATGATTTTAGATTTTAGGAACTTCCTGTAATTTTCAGTAGTTTTGTTGGATTTTTTTTACTTCCTAGATCTAGGCTGCTGCCTAGCCGACCGTCTAGGATGGCTAGGCGCTAGTCAGCGGGTGCATGCACGACTAGCGCCTAGTGCTTTTCACAGCCTTGTGCATAGCCGACATCATTCTGATAGGAGAAGGCTTGGAAGATGAGCTACAAGAGTTTCTTAACTAAAGATGCAAACTAGTTTGTACTTGTTTCCTTTAAGGTTGAGCTTCGTTTATTTGGTGCATTGTTTAAAAAAAATCGTGAGGATCGTGCCTAGCTGTGTCCAAGGCTTGAGGCTCATCCATGCCTCATATTTTGAATCGAGGCTCGTCTCACACCTTTTAAGGCGCGCCTCGTTCACCTCATACCTATACATGCACCTCTTGCACCTTACAACTACTTTTGAGGAACACCCTATGTACGGGGCTCATTATCCTAGTGTCTTTTTTTTTTCTTTTTTTTTTTGTAATACATATGTTTTAATATTTTAATATTTACATAATGATTCAACTAAACTTTCTATTGTAGTCCATACGTTTACGATGACTTTTGATGTTATTAAGTCAATTAAGAAAATATCTTCTTTGGAAATATTGTAATCTTAAGGATGCAAACACACTATCAAATGTATCAAGTTAGTCAACTATTCTCTCAATTGCTCTTAATAGGTTATATATTGATGGATAATGATGATACATGATACAAATCCGTTGGTGGTACAAATGATAATATGGTCCAGTTAAGAATTTTAAGGTTCCGACAATTTCTTATTATTATGAACTAGTGTTTTTTATTTTTGAGTTTCGACAATGGTTAAATGTTAGTTATATTTATTTATTTTACGTACTCCACATGTTACTATTTTTAATGGTGTTATGAATTGATTAGATATAATATGAGTTTGATTATTTGAAAATGTATTATTTAAAAAAAAATCTAAAATTGTGCACCTCACGCCTTTTAAAACACTGATTTCACGAAATGGATATTTGAGGGCTTTGAGTTTATGGTGTGGTTGTTACAAGCAAGTGGAGTGAAACGAGTGACTTTACAAAAGTCCACTTTTTTTGAAGCGAGTTTATGAGATATCTTGTTTGGTTACAATATTTTTCTCCCATAGGATGTATCACTTCTTTCACTTTCTATGTTGGGTAGTGTGTTAGTGGATAAAATTATAGATTGTGACATTGTGAACAATGAATAAAATTTAGAGAAAATTTGAGTTGTACCCCACTTTATTTACCATTATTCAAGGTGTACCTCACTGCTTTACCATAATGTACAATCCCTCCCACTTCCGTCAAAAACTAATGGTCAACGACGTTGACCGTTAATTTTTGACCGAAATTCTCCTTCCCTCGGTAATAATGGTGATTTGCTAGGGGTATTTCGGTCAAAAATTAACGGTCAATGGAGTTTTACATTATGGTAAAGCAGTGGGGGGTGTTGTACATTATAGTAAAGCAGTGGGGTGCACATTGAATTATGGTAAATAAAGTGGAGTACAACTCAAATTTTCTCTAAAATTTATTATAATTCCACTTTCATCCCACATTAAGCTTGAGAGGGACGATGTGAGATCCAAATTTTGAATGGGACAAGACCCGCTTTTTGTCATAACTAAAAGTGAAGATCAAAACTTGCTTGTGACCAAAAGGCAGTGATAAAAGCGCAACAATTTTGTTGCGCTTTTACTAATTTCACTTCATCTGCTTGCAACACCAAATAGGTCCAGTTGAAACAGTGGGTGCTTAATGGCTAATAATTATTGTTTAAATTGTGAAAGGCCTTTTTTTGTTGGTCTTCAAATGCTATAAATAAATATGATTTGGGGTTATGTAGGGACCTTAATATTCGATCGGTATTTCGTGCACAATTCACATGGGCCTTGGTATTCTCACCAGGTAAGTGGACGGTTGATTTTCTAGTAGCTACGAGGTTTGATTCTATCCCTACACGATCTATAACCCTTTTTCCTTACTGTAACCTGTTTAAGGATATATATTCAGTGTGGCTGACGCTGCATAATGTGTTTTCTGTAAAGCAGAGTATATACTGAATCGATGTGTTGCTTGGTTAGTTATAGGCGTACTTATCATTTACAGTGTTTTTTGCAGGTTAATGTTGCCTATAAACGAGCATTGCTTAAATTCCACCCTGACAGAGCTACAAAGACAAATATTCGTCAGCAGGTAGAAGCAGAGGAGAAGTTCAAGTTGATCTCACGCTTGAAAGAAAAGCTGCAATTCTAACGTAAGTGGATGTTGGAACAGCTTCTCTGGGTGCCTGTTGTTACAAGACACCTGCAGATTTGTTCCAGTTTTCGTTTACGGCAGGTGGTTTACTCGCCATTTTCTGTGTTATAGTTGGTTCCTAACTCATATATTGGCAAAGGCTCCTATTTTTTAGTTCTTTTTGCAGTTTCTCACTGTGACATGAAAAATACATATATCTGTTTTCTCAGGAGCATGATATTTGCATTCTCTTGTGAAAACTGTAACCCTTTTAGGCACACCATGCCTAGAGCTATGATGAGGTGACTGCAAAATTGTGACTTGTCATTAGACTAGGTTATTTTCCACCTCGTAGCACTATTCTGGGCTTTTGAGACTGCCACATGGTTTTGGGTTCAAAACTAAATCTAGTTTGAATTACAATTTCATAGGGTGTTATATAATTGTGAAAGTCACACTATGCAGAAAGTTGTATAGGGGTGTATGTCAAATCCATTTCTCCTGGAGTTTGTATCTGAAATATCAGATGTAATTTTATGCAAAAATGCATTTAGTGATTGCCTTTTTGTCTCATTTCCTTGTTTGTAGTTTTATACGGCGCAAGATGCAACAGCTGAACTAATGCGACAAGTTGAAGCCTCTCAACTAATTTTGGTTTTCTGGCTAACAAATACTGTGAACAAAGTAGAGGAGACTACGTACATTTCCTTCATAGCACTGTACAAAGAACAAGTTTCATTGGCTTATGAGCAAGTTTCTTATTGTTTAGAGCAATATTCATACTGATTCTGTTAGCAAATTTAAAGAAGCCAGAAGTACATTATTTGATAATGCTGATAGACATGATACAATCTTCTTGACATTTATAAATAATAAAGTGATATCTTGAATTTATGGAAACTTTTGATATCTTTCTAGACATGATGACCAGACAGAGAAGGCCATCTCAGTTAATTGTTCCCCTAATATTTGTATCCACCAGATTGAGTGGGATAGGCCACCGTTATGAGGAATCCATCTCTAGACAATTATGAAGCTGTTATGCCGGATTCGACTCTAGATACATACTTGATGGTTCAATATGGAAATTTGTAGATGATTTGGTTTGGATCAAAGAAATTTATCTGCAGTTGAAAATCCAGCATAGAGAGTGGACGAATTGGAGTGAAGATGGATATAGATGATGGTGAAGAAGGGTAGTCAAACCTAAGTAGGTTGTGTTAATAGAACATACCCAACATCGGGGAAGCCAGGATTTTTTTAAGGGAGGGGGCCAAAATGTTATTTTTTTTACAAAAGGAAAGTTCTATTATGGTTGAATCACTTATGGTACAATAATCTTTGTTTAACTTACAATTTCTGTGAGAACCATTTAATCATCTGCAGGCCTTGCGAGCATGAACACTGTTTTCAATCTGGAGGCTTGACTAGGATTATGAGCAGGTCGACTCATCTAAAGAGCCAACTCTCGAGCTGCTCCAATTTATTGCATTCAATACAGAGGAAGAGAACAGATGCAGCTCGCAATTTGTGCTTGGGCTATATCAATCAGACATTATTTTTGTACATCCACTAAAACTATGGTGAATGTTCACCCTTCACTTAAAGATTGTCACGTGTCAAACTAGTGGTAAAAATTTGTGTGGATGTTCACCAAACGACTCTCAAAGTGGTTTTAGGTTGATGAAAATGATACATGACAATTTTTGAGTGGAAGGGTAAAATATTTTACTTTTGGTGGATGAACAAAATGAACTTTTGAAGTTTCAGTCTCTGCTCTTGTAAAGTTAGTAGGGTCACTTCCTATGGCCAAGCACAGTCCATTAAGGAAATATCAAGGTGTGTATTGGGCCCGGTTCGGACCCAATGTTGATCGATTTTGATCAGTCCTGGGTCGGACTGGGCTTAGTCCGGAGGAGAGTTAGGTCGGCCCGGACCGGACCGGAAGAGGGGGAGAAAATTCAGCTCGGATCCGAGTTTCGTTGGGGGTGGGCCGGGCCGAACTGGGTTGGGTCAGGGACTGTTAAGGGCCAACCCGGTTTAGCAACATTTTTTTTTTCAAAATATTAAAATTTGAGAAGGAAATAATTTAAATAATTGTATTAATGTGATTATAATTTAAATCTGGTATAACATTTTTTTATAACTAAAAAAAAAGTAGAGATTTTTTTTGCATAGAATTTGTAATAAAATGTACTGAGTCTTTTCTTTTCTTTTCTTTTTCGTCTTCCGTCTAGGTTTAATGCTCAACTCCTCCTTCTCCAGTAGCGTCGTTCAAAGTAAGAGACTGAAAGTCTAGTTCATTAATGTCGGCACTTTCATCTCTTAAGTGTTGAGTTTATTTTTTCGCACGAACTCAATCTTGAATGCTGATACAGACTTTCAAAATATTCGAAAGCATTATGCTCATCTTCTTGCTTAGCATCCTTGAACCTGCACTAAAACAAGTTTTCAATGCTACCGTGGACATCGGGACTATTAGAAGATCACGTACTAAACAAGAAAGTATATGATATATTTTTTCGTGTTTTTTTCATCATTCTAAAATTGAAATATTCGATCCAGAATTATCATAATTTTTTTCATAAGAATTTAAATACAAGAAAAATTCTTGAGTAGGTAGGGAAGATTATTTTTGTTTCTTTTTTTGCAGTATAGTTTTAGCATGAGATATCTTAGACATTAAATCGTGCTATTACTAACTTGAACTGTTGTACTGGGTCGGCTCGATACAATTTTTTTTTTCCATATAAAGTAGTTAGTATCTAAAAGTTTTTTAATTTCTACTTTTAAGCTACCTACCTCTCAACATTTATATTGTCATTAAAATCGTTTAACAATATAAATACACCATCTAATTTAATTTTAGGATAAAAAATCGAAGCCAAACAATATAAAAGAGATATATCACACCAATATTTTAGAAATTTTATTTTCATTTTGGAAACAACATAATCAAAACCAAGAGCATTTCTATATTTAGAAAATAAATGAGATATGCTAATAATTTCTGTTAAAGCTAAATGAGAAGTTGGATAATAAACTCCAGATAAAATAGATGTAGCATTGTAAAATAAAATTTATAAATTGAACTAGCATTTAACCAATCATTTTTAGTTAATTAAAAATTAAAACTTGGATTAACATTACAATAATGTGTAATAACATCTTTAAATTTAATAGAAGATTTTAACACTAAATAGAATTCCTTCTATGTGGTGCATTCTTAACAAATCTCATAAATGTCATACCATATTGTGCACATAACGTTTTAAAATCTTGTTGTCTACTTACAGAAGTGTTCAAACTAATTAGATATGATCTATTATTTTCTGAATTTGCTTGGAAGAACTGAAGACATTCTTGTACAATTAAATAAATAATATGACAAGCACATCTTACATGAAAAAAATTGTCCTTCTACTATAGAAAAAAAATTATGATTTAAAAATATTAATACAAGAAGTGTTATTACTAGCATTTGTTGAGGTCCAGTCTGGATTTGGTAAATTTGAGAGTCCAAATATGGTCAAAAATTTGATTTGATATAATTTAAAAATCAACATTAAATGTAAGATTTGATTAGATTTTAAATTTGTATCAAATATTTAATCTGACCATATTTGGACGTCCATAATTTGTGTTGGACTATTTTAGGTGTAATAGGATTCTTATTTTAAGGTTTCCTATTTAGGAAATTCTGTTACGACCTAAAATATGATTTCTCATCCTATGGTGGAGGCACAAAATATCACAAATATGGAGATTCGAGGTGCTCATCCACAAGAAAATCTAAGAAAAAGTTTGTGCTTTGCTCTTAGGGTTCTTCTCCATACAAGACAGAAGAAAGAAAAGATCTAATCGAGGAGTCGTTAACTTCGGTTAGAAAAATTGCTACGGATTGGTGAGTGATTTCAATTGTAATCTTTGTTGTTCCTTTTTGAGTGTGGTAAGGGGGTTGAACCTATTAGGGCAAAGGGTTTCAACATTTGTTTTTACAATCTTGTAATTTCATCTGAGTTATAAAGGTTGAGATTTGTCCAGGTGACATAGTCACCGCCATATATTTGTCTTCATCTGTGCTTGGTGTTCGTAGATTGGTTGGTTATCTCAGGTGGATTAGCAAACGCTTCCGCAACGTGCCCAACATATGGTATTAGAGCCCTGGTCTGATAGTCTGATACCAACACGTGGTATCAGAGCTACAGATTTTGGTTCTGGCAACTATGTTTTCAAAGCAGATGAACACTTGTATGATCACCCTCATAGGGGAAAACTGGACGATTTGGAAGCCAATGATGGAGGATCTACTATAGTGCAAGGACTTGCATGGTCCGTTGGAGGACGACAACGCCAAGCCGATGGACAAATATGTCGATGACTGGATCGGAAGGCTGTTGGATTCATCCGCTAATGGCTGGACGACTCGGTTTTTCACCACGTGTCCATGGAGAGTTCTGTAAAAGCATTGTGGGAGAAATAGCTTTTTGATGAAGCTGCATTCGTTGTACGAAAGAAAGACGACTGGCATTAAGGGGTTTCTGATTCGCCAACTCGTCAACTCGAAGTACACGGAGGGTGCACTGGTGATACAATATCTGAACAAGGTTCAGAGCATCATCAATCAGCTGTCTGCGATAAAGATGGTGATTGAGGGTGAGCTTCAAGCCCTTCTGCTTTTGAGTTCTCTGCCGAAAAGCTGGAAGACGTTGGTGGTGTCGGTGAGCAACTCCGCTTCGGATGAAGTTGTTACGATGGAGGCAGTCAAAAGCAGCTTGTTGATGGTTCGGCGTAAGCAAGTGGAATCGTCGCAGGAGGAGGGTGGAGGCACAAAGCATCACAAATGTAGAGATTCGAGGTGCTCGTCCACAAGAAAATCTAAAAAAAAGTCCGTAATTTTCTCTTAGGGTTCTTCTCCATACAAGACAAAAGGAAGAAAAAGATCTAATCGAGGAGTCATTAACTTCGGTTAGAAAAATTGCTACGGGTTGGTGAGTGATTTCAATTGTAATCTTTGTCGTTCCTTCTTGAGTGTAGTGAGATGGTTGAACCTATTAGGGCAAAGGGTTTCAACATTAGTTTTTGCAATCTTATAATTTTATCTGAGTTATAAATGTTAGAATTTGTCCAGGTGACGTAGTCACCGCCATATACTTGTCTTCGTCTGTGCTTGGTGTTCGTAGATTGGTTGGTTATCTCCGGTGGGTTGGCAAACGCTTCCGCAACGCGCCAAACAACATTATCAAAAGAAATTAAATTTTTGATTGTGAATATCATATTCACGTAAAAATTGTATTATAGCTCCACCGATTGCAACACTAGTATATGGAAATTCTTAAGGCCTTAGACAAATAATTTATTTTTGCAAAATCTATTTTACATCTAAATAATGTGTCATGATACAAATATAAGGATAGTAATTTTTACTAGTCCATATTATATCAGAAGTTAAAGCAAATTTATTAACATTTACAAAATTTTCTTTCAAAGCTGCATTTTCTTTTTCAAAGATTTTGACAGCTTCTGCTCTAGAAGAGATCTAAAAACTTTAATATAATAACGATTAAGAGTAATACTTGCATAATCATAATATGATTCACTTTCACCATATGTAAAATGTTGTTCATCACAAATAATATACTTTGTTAACTCGATTTTGTTACGAGCAGCAGAATAAGTAAAGTTACATATAGAAGATCATTGAGGACTAGTGCTTAGTTGTGTTTGTCTAACATGCATTGTGTCCTTGTCATAATAACTTTCATAGTGTCTATTTAAAGTGTCAGTGCTATCATTTTTTTTTTATTTAAATTTTTTTTGCATTTCTTGCATTGTGCACCTTTAGCTATTGATTTTTGATCTTTTGGATCAAAAACTAGTTCTTCCTTACTATCGATGACAAATAATTTATCATAAAATTTTCATAATTTTTTTTTTCTCTTTGAAACATTAGTAGCTATACTTCTAACTTCTGGAGGTAACATTTGTATCGGTGGCACAAAATCTTGAACATGATTATTAGCATAAAAATCAGTATAATAAAGATCATTGAGGACTAGTGCTTAGTTGTGTTTGTCTAGCATGCATTGTGTAACGATCCATTCCGCTCAAGCGGACTGCCGATTCAAACGACAAAAGTGAGATGACCCAACTCGATTTGCTCAGCGAGAATGCTCGTTTGAGGCAAAAGGATTTTCAGACTTGGCCCTTCAGGAGTTCCGGCTTAGGCTTTCAGAGGCTCGCTCGGAGTATCGCTCGACCGAGGCGAATCATCGCTAATATGGGTGGCTACGATAAACTTGTCTTTGCTTAGCCAGCACACTTAAATATGGACGATACATGCTAGTCGCTAGGTGAATTATCCCATGTATGCTAATAAGAATACTACGCACCTAGCTAAGGGAATAATCTCAACTTGTATTGCTTGTGTTAGAACATAAAAATAAAACTTTGCTTATATATGGACCCTCGCATGCTACCTTTGCCTTGTGCAACTAGACCCCGCTATGCATCGAGTAGAACGATATATATATACTCTGTAGTGCACTGTTCACCTGCCACACTGCACGACACTAGACTATGTCGCTCGGTATGTCCAATACGGTTTTACTCCGCAGTTTACCCTTAGACCGTGCCAAAGTAAATGCTTATGTTCTATATGAATGCAATACTTGCCTGCTTATATGTTAATTTGTATTCGTTGCCTCGTTTCAATGCTTGTCCTATAAACTATTCCTCGACCGTGTAACATTGTGCATATTATGCATTCATCTAGTTCTCCTTGGAAGACTATCTAATAGTCGTTCCGTGCAAGTATGAACCTAAAAGTATCCGGGACCATTAGGTTGCTAAGGCAGTCCTCGAACCAGGAGAATGCATCAAGTCAAGTTGTTCACTGAACGAGAATCATGTCAAGAAAATCAAGTAACACAGCTTGTGGAGCAATACTCGTTCAGAGCAAGAATCAAGATTCAAGTATCTCGTGTACTCGTGTATCTCGTGCATCTCGTGAATTTGGAAAACCAATAATTACATGTCGCGGACATCTTGGAAACAAGGTACAGTTCCACGAACGGTCACCAGGGCACTGGGGCCGATCCGATCCGGATGGAACTTCACGTGTAGTCTTCCTGTGCATGGACGGGATGGTTTGCAGCGCATCCTGTACTCTCGTTGTATTCTATCCCCGTTATTGACTACGTTCTTTTATGGCTATGCCAACGACTCATGTTCATATAGATAAGTCATCCTCGCTTAGCCGCAATCCGCGTGCGAGTCATTGTATTGCATCCAATAAACTGAAACACTCGAACATCCTCTGCAACACTTCTGGATAACCTGTATGCTCGTGCACCCGAAACGTAATCTCGCTCACAACACTTGTGTTTGCATATGCTATTGCCCCTGGATTCATTATATATATGCTCGTGCTTGAATTAACTTGGTTTGCCTTGGACAGGGAAGGACAAATGGTATGTTGGTAAGTCTCATCGTGTTTTCTCTTATATTGCACGACGCACTGCCACACGAGATAGGCAATTCAACATTGCCATGAAACTGATCCTAAGGCAAGACTAGAAATATAACTTAATAGATAGTGCACAGAACCTATATAACGTGTTTGGATTTATCGAACGGGCGAGTAGCCTCCCCACCAGTGCATTCATGTACTGATAACCCACCGGATTGCTTGCAGGGTGCGGAAGAATCTCGTTCGGTGCGGATGCCTCCTTCGTGCGTGCTAAGGCGTGGAGTTCACTCTGAAGCCTTGGAGCATTGCGTCCGAAACTGAAGCACATATATAAGACATAATGTTTGAACATCGCCTATGTATCATTCCACAAATGTAGCCACTTGGCACGCTTTTACTATTTCAGAGAGAGAGAGGCTTGAGCGATTTATAATCTCGGCCAAGCGCCGCCAGTAACACTTGTTCAATATCAATAAAGAGTTTTCTTAACTTCTATACTTGTGTTATTCAATGCTTCCACTATTGACGACTCTGTGAGCTTGTTACCAATTGCCTATGTGTTTATTATTCCCCTGTACTCGGACAATCTGTGTGACTATGTGGCTTAGACCTCTTACCGCCTGCATGGACCACGGCCTTGCACGAGCGTGGCTTATGCTCGTGCGACATCACGCCCAGATGGGTCAAGCGATCATCCCGCGGGAGCGCTGGCGCTGTGATTTGAGCCTAGCGGGGACGGCCGATTAGCCTGCGGGAGATCGGGACATGATATGTTGGTATCAGATCTTGGCTTTATGCCTTTGGACTTTGTTTCAATTTTTTTAGTTTTGAAACCTCGTTCGTGGGTTATGTGCATACGCTCTCTCTCAATGTCCCATCGGGATATTCCAAACAATAAGTCTAAATACTTTCAAAAAGTGCATGTAAATGATATGATTGCTTATACAAAAATTGTGATGCGAAGGCCTTTGTGCCGACCTGTGCTAGACTTGTGGGATTAAACTCGTGCTAGAATTTGCAAGTTATGTGCGAACCCAAATACTTATACGTGATTACTCAACTGGTTAGTGTGCGGAATAGAATATCGTCCGAACGGTTATCTATGCACACAACCTTTCGGCTAAGTTTTGTTGAGTATCGCGCGCCAAGACCTTTTGGTGCAAGCTAAGTTGCAAACGAATTGGGATATCGTTCAGATAAAATATAAGTCAGACTTAGAATGACAACCGATAGAGACATTATCATATTATCGCTTAGGCGAATATAGAGAATCGTGCTTAAATTTTGGGAAATAGCTCGAACGATATTTCGTGTCGAAAGATAAAAATCAGATATGATTTACTTGGATGACTATCAATGGAATATATACGAGACTAAGATTTATCAAACGATACCTAAGTATCGTACAGGAATTATAAGAAAAACTTGGTGAATGCTAGCGATTGATGCGAACGTGATTGAGGATTTAATTATGTGACTCAATTCCGAGTGGTGTATGGATCATTTAGAAATGTTCAAAGTACTCATAGGTCTCGTGTGATAGTCGGATTGAACGATTGGAGAATGTCTTTAATAAATAATAAGGCTTATATCGATTAGGGATTCATGGAAATGGAAATCGATATCTTGGTTAAGGGAACTTGTTGGAAACTTGAAAAAATTGTGCAAGCGATTTTGGATTAAAACAAACGGGCTGAACTTGAATACAATATCGCTCGAATAGAAATTAGCCCGAGAATGAATATTGTGGTTCGATGAAAGAGAACGGATTTGACTTGGAGTTTGGAAGAACGATCTTGAAATCAAGTTCGGAAAGATAATATTCAAAATCTGTCCCAATGAGTACGATTATCCTGCGGGAGCGCCGGCGTGGTGATTTCACGTACGGCAGGGATGATCGAACTCACGGGAACATGTTCGGTGATTATTCCAGACGAACTCGATGAATAGAACGTATCAAAAATGGATAGACTTTGGCTTGAATATTTGAAACTAGTTGTTTGAGGAATGCTAGAAGTAGACAATGTGTAAACCCCCTCGACCAATATATGATTTATTTAATTTAATTCGAGAAACTAGGATTAATTTGGATACAATTAGAATTAATGTGCAACAATTATATGTCTTAATACACCTTACCGTTACTTCGATGTTTGGAACGTCACGCTAGCAGTTACCTTCAACCCAATGTCACAAACATCTCCTAAACATGCCAGACTACCCATCTGACCATTGTGTAACTTTTAGATACTCGTTATTGCGTCTCATCTTAGCTATGCAATATTCGTTAAAAGAACGCCTTGCGCATTATATTTATTAATTTAATTAAATTTGAGGCCAATTTTACCCTAAGCAGGACCTAACCAAGCCCACATGCACCCTCTCATGTGGACTAGCCCCACCACATTGAGCCCTGGCCGGCCCAAGTCTCAAGGGCAGCCCACAATTTCCATCACCTATATAAATATACCTTCTTTCCTAAGGAAACCCTAAAACCTACAAACCCTAGCCGACTCCATCATCTCACTGGAGCACCCCATCCCCCTACCCCGACGGACAACTCCACAGCCACCTCACCCGCCTGTACTGCCTCCTCAGCGCCGGACCATCGCACAATCCGCCGGACCTCCTCCGTCATCACCAACCCCTTCACCATCAACCATCTTTACCTCAACTCCATCTAACCCGACTACCCCCCAGTCGCCTTACCACCGCCAACCACCCTGTGCCACCCTGACCACCGCCTTCCCCCGACCAGCGCCGCCTTCCCTACGACCCTGGCCACCGTCCCCAGCCGCCAAGCTGCTGCTGCGACTACTGCAGTTGCTGTTACAACCGCACCCGCTGCTGCCTTGCTCGTCGGCCGACGCCGGAGCCCACCACTCGCTGGAGGACGACCAGGCAGCGAGGAGACCCTCGTCCAGCCAACTAGGTACTCGCCCTATTTTCCTCCCTCCTTGTATCGTGTTTATATATTCGTCGTGTCATCGTGTCGAGTGTCGTAGTCTTGGACACAACCCTGAATTTACGTTAAAACTATAGATATGAATGTTGATGTTAACAAGATTTAACATTTATTTAATAACCTGCATTTACCTTAATGATAGAACTCGGTTATAAAGACTGGTATTTCACCTAAAAACCTGGACCTCTACATGTATGCTCAAATATGGAAAATAAGGACATAAATTGTACTAAACGTAAACAGCTTCGTAACCCATAACTTGGTAATTTATTATCGTGAGAGACACGGTAACTGAGGACAGGACACGTGTGCATCTTAGCTACATGCACATAGGACACTGTAGTCGACCAGTCGTGACCCTTGCGTCAGTACTAAGAGCAGCGTCGTAATTTGTATATGAATTGCTTTAGTGTCTGATGTTAGAATTTTTATATTATATTGTATGTTTAGGGTCACTGGACCAGCCAGAAGATACTGCAGGAGCAGGCTATTGGCATTCACAGCTTGAGGACCCAGAAAAGATACCTTGCCATATTTACTATTTAAATTAAATAATGCATATGTTGTATGATATCTTGTTGCTTTATTTCATATGACTGTGCGCGTCCGAGATTACTCGGGTGCAGTCGATGGATGCGTCGATGAGTAGTGTACTTGAGCTAGTTGCTAGCAGACTCATCCCTTGGGAGGATACTATGGTATTTTTCGAGACCTGACACTCCTACATGTATCACTGTGACAAATTTATATTGGGATGCGGGTTCGCGTACTCGACTAGCTATCGGTGCGTGTGACATGCCTCACGGTTAGTACGTAACTCATGATTATTTTATTTATAGAGACTCGGCATATAGATACGTGGTATGCACATCGAGTATTCGACTTGTGTATCTATATTGGGACGGGGAGGACAGCTAGTAGGCGTATGGGATACACACATTGGAATACGTAGTATCCGGAGGAGCCACGGACCCAATGACTTCCACTATTCAGATGCCACATTCTTCGGAGCGATATGGACGATATACTATTCAGATGCCACGTTCTTCGGAGCGATATGGATGTTATATATGTAGATGCCACTCTCTTCGGAGTGTGGACGTTATATGCCTATGCCTACCCATACGTACCAATGTTGTCCTCACATTGCATGCACTTAGATGGTTAGCACACCCTTTATTTATTCAGTATTTATATATATGGCATGCTTCTATGTATCTTGTTACGTCCCTCTGAGGACCTGGTACCTTTCTAGATTTGGACGAGGCATATTACCCTACAGTGTACGGCCCAGGACATGAGACGAGGTACGCTACCGCGGAGGAGCTAGAGGTGCTACTGTCAGAATTTTCGTGATAAGTTGGTAGGCCCTCTGCCTAGGATTTGGAGCATCATTATCTAGTCAGCCGATGCCCTAGTCATTACTCTTTTATCTATCATTTCAGTACTTTATTTCGTCAAAGTAGTGGTTTTGTTCCCATTTGAGACTGGTGTTTATGTTTCAGTATTTATTTTAGTACTTTCTTTCTGATTATTTTGTGGATGAGATTAGATTTACCGGTTGTTGATTGAGATTGGACTTGTTAGTTATTTAGGACAGCGTAACACTCTTCAATGGATCCATTAAATTATGATATCCTCGGAGACGTGACAGTTGGCTATTGCCACGTGGCCTGGTCCTGTGTACTTTTTGGGACTGGGGCGTGATATGGTTTTAGTGGTGGCCCATACAGGTCATATTTTCGCTTGTGGTATGGTAACATGCCCAGCGAGCCTGCAATAGGATAGAAATTACTAGGTCTCATCCACTTTGATTGCGTCTTTGAACTTTCTTCGTATTACTTCTAAATATCTGCATCATGTTTGTTTGATTCCGTACTGTTTTAATGAAGTTCTATCTCTTGCAGCAAGATGAACTTGCGCAGTGGACGAGGTGCACCCAGTGCTGTGGTGCCAACCGACATCACCCAAAGAGAGGAGGTACCCCAGGGACTACCTGGAGGGCAACCACCGCTACAGGCCCCGCTGATACATTGGCACGAGACTTCTCAGGGAGATCCTACACAGAAGCACGAGGGATAGACTTCCCAGATGATCCTCACGCAACATTTTGAGGGCCAGACTTCAGGAGCTACACCGATGCCGCAGACCGAGATGCCAATATCTGAGGAGACACCTACTGCACAACCAGAGGTTCCATTACCACCACCTCCACCTTATCCCCCTCAGATGCCACAATCAGATGGACAGCCACAGATGCTTCAGTTCTTCCAAACTATGATGCAAGCACAGTAGCATCAGACCGAGACGTTGAGACAGGGTTTGATGGCAGTACTAGAGAGGACACCTGTCACAACACCAGTACCAGCACCTCCACCAGCCCAAACAGGTGGCACTGTCCGATGGTTCCGACAGATGGGACCAGATACTTTTCCAGGCAACGAGACTGCAGAGGAGATCTCTGATTGGGTCGCCAACACGGAGATGCTACTAGAGGCTTTCACAACTGCATCCAGACCTTTAGATGATCGCCGTGAGGGCCCAACTAAAAGGCTACGCCCATCACTGGTGGGATTCTATTGAGCGCAGTGTAGGCAAGAACCAGACTTGGGAACAGTTCTTAGAGTACTTCAACGCAAAGTATTTCCCGGCTACAGTCAGAAATGTCCTGTACTCCTAGTTCCTACATCTAGAATAAGGGAATATGACCGTAGACGCATACGACGCGGAGTTCAGCCGTCTTAGCAGATTTGGTGCCGTCCTGATACCCAGCGATCTAGAGAAGGCCTAGAGATTCCATCACGGCCTCACCTTCGAACTACAGAGGTATACCACCACATAGGCGAGGATTTCTTATGAGGAGGTACTTGCGGAGGCGAGGATCCATGAGGCCATCTGCAGAGGAGCAAGACATTCCAGCACGACCACACCGGCCAGAGCCCAGCCCGGAGCAGGAGGACCGATCCGTCGTCTCGGAGCACAAACACAGCAGAGGGCAGCACCATACCAACAAAAAGAGCTTTCGACTTGCTACCACTGTGGAAAGAGAGGACATTTCGAGAAGGACTGTCGGAAGAGACTGGGGACATGCATGATTTGTGGAGCGAACCAGCACCAAGCCCGAGACTGCCCACAGCGCAGAAAAATAGCACTCCAGGCGGGACAGAGGCCATAAGCACCAGTTTCGAGGATACTACCAGCACCAGGAGGCCAGCGACCACCAGCACCCGGAGGATTTCAGAGGGGACCACCCTTGGCCCCCAGCAGGCACAGTTTGATCGAGCCCGACAACAGACTGGAGGGCAGAGGCAAGGACAGGCCTTTGCATTAGCAGCCACTGAGGAAGAAATAGAAGGGGAAGCTATCACAGGTACCATTTTAGTTGCATCATTACCTGCAACCGCATTGTTTGATTCTGGAGCTACATTATCGTTCATATCTAGTAGATTTGTAGCAATGCATAGAGTATCTACTTCTCCCTTACCTAAGAGTTGGAAGATTCTTATCGGAGGAGGTATCGTGTCGGTTACCAGCACTATACGAACGTATTCGGTAGTCGTATGTGGTAGAGAAATGAGGGCACGATTCTTGGTATTACCCATTGTAGAAGCATGAAAAATACGCTGGAAGGAGCTACGCAGCATACTGATGCAGAGCAGCGTAAACAGAGGCCTTCAGAGCCATCAAGAGTACAAGCTCAAAGGACCATCCGCGTAAGTGCAGTACGTCCCGGCCGCTCCAGCGTAAACGGGGTTCTTCATCGCCTCCATGGCGTAAAACTCATCCGCTCTCAAAGCAGCATTAAAGCGTACGAGGAACGCTTCGTCTTCCCCGAAATGAACCTGTCAAGTCACGCAGTGAACCTGACCTCTGATTCCTGACAAAAAGTGCTGTACGGCTACCCAGACGATGGCTGGAAACGAGGACAGACCCCTCGGGACGCATACCACAGTATGATGGCGGATCTCTGCATTTAATGCAGAGGATTTGGTTAAAATATCGCCGAATCGTCGTTTACTGACGTCCCCTCAGCATAAACTGCTCTTTCGCGTACAAGGGGTACGCTGCCTTGTTTTACACAGGCGAACATGAGCTGTTTTATGCTCCGCAGTAGACAAACCGCCTGCCACGTCAAAAGCTGCACTTCGTACGGGGCTCGAGGCACGTCTCTACGTCTAAATTGCACAGAGCGGTGACAGTTTCTCTGGAGGCACGTCCCTGCGACAGTTGCACAGAAGGGCTGCAGACCTTCAAAACACGCCTCCGCATTTAATGCACAAGATGATGGCAAATCTCTGCAAGAGATTTGATTATATCTTCAAAAGCCATAATTCCGGCTAAAGACGTTCACATCAGCACTCTGGCACGATACGCAGCGGCTTCTACGCCCATTCAAGATCTGTGCTCCTTCAGCTTCTACGTCCATTCGGCTTCAAACGCCCACTCAGTCTCTACGACCATTCGGCTTCAAACGCCCACTCAGTCTCTACGCCCATTCGGCTTCTACGCCTACTCGGCTTCTATGCCCATTCGGCTTCTACGCCTACTCGACTTCTATGCCTATTTGGCTTCTACGCCAGGGTGACAGTCATTTGGCTTCTACGCCAACCTCTTCTACACAAGGGATACCTACCTACGTGGCTTCTACGCCATGATCTTCGCAGCAGATATACGCGTTTTGTCCCCTTAGTTGGACACGCGTCACATGCTCACTCAAAAGGTCATCTATACGCAGGCATTGGTTATTTTAACCGTTGTGTAAAAGGGTGCTGTACTTTCCACTCGGTTTTTACACCAACAGAGTGGTCACTGTCACCAAAACTCTATAAATAGAGACCCCTATCAATGGGGAACAAGGTCGAAAAACTAAAAACTTGAAGATCGAACAAGGTCGAACTTCCCAGAAAGATCGAACAGGAGGTCAAGAGAGAGAGAGAGAGAGAGAGAGAGAGAGAGAGAGAGAATCCGGAGCTCAGGCAAAGAGCAGGGATCGACGACTTTGGCATCGTGCACCCACCCTCTTCTGCAACCTTCGAAGCTGCTACCTGTCTTCCACGGCACTTCTTCAACATCGTGTGGTCCAAGGGCTAAAATGATCGACTGTAGATCAGACACCTATAGCAATTTACACCCAGATTAAATAAATTATACTCCCACATCCTCGTAAAGGATTAAATTGTACAAGTTTGTTTGTAACCAAAGGGCGCGGGTTTCGTATAAATCCCGTCATTGAAATACGCTTTCATTCTTTCGTTTAATACCACAAACAAGATGGCGACTCTGCTGGGGACATCTTTCTCTTCTGATGAGGAAGCAATTGCTCAACACGATGCGGTATCCGTGGGATCCGTGAAGAAGACACTGGTCGTTCAATTCGACCAGTCTGCCTACGAAGACATGCTTCGAACCGGGGGTAGCTCTCACTCTCTCTCCGTCCAAGACAACAGGAAGCTGCGCAAGGTCTGGATGCCCAAGACATCCTCTACCATTCCTGTGGACTCTCCGATCTCTCCGATCTCTCCAACCAATGAGGTAGTAGCATTGCTCCCTCCGTGTCCTGCACGTAAAATTCAGTCTCTCGCTATGCGCGGTACAGACAAAACTTCGGGCAAAGTCTCAGCGCTGACCCAGAAGTATCCACTGTGCTCTACGCGTAGGAATCAGTCTCCCGCTACGCGCGGTACAGACAAAACTTCGGGCAAAGCCTCAGCGCTAACCCAGAAGTATTTACTGCGCTCTACGCGCAGAAACCAGTCTTCCGCTACGCGCGGTACAGACCAAACTTCTGATGATGCCTCAGCGCCAAGTCAGAAGTACAAATCACGCTCAGTGCACAAAACAACATCTGACCTCTATGGGGAGCCAGATGAGCGCCGTGATTCCCGCAGGGGGGAGCAAGCGGCGGGGTACTCAACTTCTCGGCCGTTACGCCAGCAAAGAAGCAATCTACCTACCCTCCGGATTACGGGGGAAGCCGACGGCCGACTGAGAACCTCTTCAGCTTTACGCCAGTCTGAGCAAATTTTCAAATTATGCCAGGCGAAGTCCCACGACGTAAAGCATGCTCAGGCTACGGGAAGGCACCCTCCCCGGGGATTATCCTTCAACCCTACATCAATGCCTTAAATATATAGACGCACAAAGAACGGTATAAACGGAGGTGGCTGACCTAAACCCGTTCAAAGGAATAGAATCCTACTATTCCGATGCCGTGTTGTACTCCCAAGACCACACGGAAGAAGTGTCAGGCGACGCAGAGAAGGGATCCCACCGGGAGCCAGGAGAACCCTCTGTCGCACTACCGCTGTCAATCAGAGTGAAAGGATGAGCCACTCGTCCAAAAGCCATAGAGCCCGTGGCTATCCACCTGAACAATACCAGGTCAGGAGAAGGGAGTGATCCTCTGGTGATCACTTTGAACCGAAAGCCCCCACCCTTGGTCATCAACCTTCGGTGCGACAGGCAGCCGACTGATGTAAATGCAACCTGGAACGGAGTTTCAGATGATAATAAACATCCTCTTTTCCAGTATATTGATGCTCAAATGCCGAAACAGGAATCCACTCCCCGTGACGAGGTAGAACCCATAGCACAAAAATTCTTGGAAGCTATAAACTCCTACCGTCCGTATGTCTGGGAAGTAGCGTCATCATCCAACTTCATCACAATGTATGGACCCCATGAGGATTCTATCTTCATTGTCCCGCCTACCTGCAGCAGTCAGCGTCCAATATTCTTCGTCCGCATGCGCAATCAACTGGCTAACCAGGAAGATCCTTTTGATGACGATACTGGGAAAATGCAAGTTCACCGATACAGCCCGCAAGCGCTGAAGATCATGCAAAACATGGGCTACGACTTGAAGCGAAAGCCAGGCCTCAACTGCGGAAGAGGCAGACGAACACCGCCGCGCGGCAACCCCCGCTATCGACAAACTCATTTTGGGTTAGGGTATGCCACCTCCCTTACGACTTCCAAGTCAGACGAGGACATCTTTCCCTCCTCCCAGAACGGCTTGTCGTCTCCCGACTCACCTGATGCTCTCGAACAAACACTATCAGTAAATATGGTGGTGACAGATCCCTCAGAAGCAGATGAACAGGATTCTGAGCCGTTTGAGAATGACTCTTGGGCTCAACAAATAGATACGCAGTGGGAATTTCGCTTCGAGCAAAGAGAACCTCCCACCAAAGATGAAGTTATCCAAATCGATGTTGGGGGTGAACTTTTGCCAAAGCCGATATTTATCAGTGACAATCTTCCCCCAGCTAAAAGGAAAGAAATCATACAGCTGATAAAGGAATACGTCGACATCTTTGCGTGGGATTATGGGGACATGCCGGCCTAGACCCGAAGGTGGCTACTCACAAACTCAACATATTGACCGACTCAAAGCCTGTGAAGCAGCACCAACGCTGGTTCCGCCCGAATATAATGGACGCCATTAAAGCTGAAGTCAAGAAG
Organism: Iris macrosiphon; assembly: GCA_036927795.1. NCBI lineage: Eukaryota > Viridiplantae > Streptophyta > Magnoliopsida > Asparagales > Iridaceae > Iris > Iris macrosiphon. The sequence goes on along the minus strand of JAYESA010000015.1, from coordinate 40,347,484 downwards.
TTGATAGCCTGTAGTTTTATCCGGGAAGAACAACATCCCGACTGGGTCGCCAATGTTGTCCCAGTCATGAAAAAAATGGAAAGGTACGTATCTGCATCGATTACCGAGATCTGAATGCGGCCTGCCCCAAAGATGAGTTCCCTCTTCCTATCACGGACATCATGATCGACAACACCTGCGGCTTTGAACGCATGTCTTTCATGGACGGATTCTCAGGATACAATCAGATCAAGATGCATCCTGAAGACGAGAAGCACACTGCCTTCTGGACACCATTGGGGGTATATTGCTATACGGTCATGCCCTTCGGATTGAAGAACGCCGGGGCTACATACCAACGGGCTATGAGTAACATATTCCATGAGCATTTACGCAAAATAGTGAAATATTACGTGGACGACATAGCCGTCAAGAGTTGCCTCAAAGGTGATCACATTCAAGACTTGAGAACGGTATTCGAGTTAATGCGCCAACATCAACTCAAGATGAACCCTACGAAGTCCTTTCTGGGTGTATCCAGCGGCAAGTTCCTGGGATTTGTCATCACCGCCAAAGGCATCCAGGTGGACCCCGACAAAGTCCAGGCAATCGTAGAAATGCGACCGTCCCGTAATCTGAGGGAACTCCGGGGATTTCAAGGCCGTCTGGCTTACATCCGGCGATTCATATCCAACCTCTCGGGGAGATGTCAGCCCTTTTCTCATCTCATGAAGAAAGGTGTATCCTTCGTATGGGACAAAGCCTGTCAGCAAGCGTTCGAAGATATCAAGCACTACCTCACCAGTCCGCCAGTTCTGGTGCCTCCCGTCATGGAAAGACCATTCTTGCTGTACGTTCGAGCGATGAATCATTCACTAGAAGCTCTTCTCGCACAGAAGAACGACATGGGTCATGAACAGGCTATCTACTACCTCAGCAGGATGATAGTCGGAGCCGAACACCGGTACAACCCAGTAGAGAAAGAATGCTTGGCTCTGATGTTCGCTATCCAGAAGACGCGGCACTATATCGCCGGCCAGACTATTCATATCATCTCCAGGATCAACCCTCTTCGAGTACTGATGAGCAAGCCTAGTGCTCTTAATTCCTGACTCGCGACTTGGGCGATGCTATTAACACCATATAACATGGTGTACGTACCGCAGAAGTCTATCAAGGGCCAAGCGCTGGCTGACTTTCTAGCTGCTCATCCGATCCCGGAGGCCTCCAAATTATACGAGGACATTCCCGACGAAGTTGCAGAATATAATTCCGCAATGGAAAGTGACGCATGGCAACTCTTCTTCGATGGTGCCTCCAGAACCGGTCCTAGGGGAAACGTCGTTTCAGGAGTAGGAGTCGTCTTGGTCACTCCTGATCAGCTCGTCATCTACCGAGCATATTCTCTTAGCGAGCCCTGCTCCAACAATGTGGCGGAGTACAACGCCCTGCTAATCGGACTCCAAGTCGCCAAAGAGCTGGGGGTCAAGTCCCTGGAAGCATTCGGTGATTCTCTGCTTATCGTCAATCAAGTCAGAGGAATATATGAAGTCCGGAATCCAGACCTCATCCCCTATCACCGAGCGACGGTCGAGATAGCCATGACATTCAAAGGGTTTTTCCTAGAGCATGTACCTCGATCTCAGAATCTAGAAGCTGATGCCCTAGCCAGTCCAGCTGCAGATTTAGCCACTCCTATAAGAAGGCAGGATTCGGTAATCCTTCTTAACAGAGATTTATTCTGTGTGAAGAACAACTTTCACATAGAATGCAGCTACGCTATGAACACAGATCTCCCTAGAAGAGACTAGAGAAGTCCCTTCATAGATTTTGTCGCATACGGAATCTTGTCGGAGGACCCCAAAGAAGCAGTATCCGTCAAAAGGCGATCATTACGCTTCTACTACGATACATCTTCACAATGCCTATATCGCCGGACCTACGACGGACTGCTATTGAGATGTCTATCTGAAGATGAAGCACAGCAGATTATTCGGGAAGCTCACGACGGTGTATGCAGAGCACATCAACCCGGTCCTAAGCTACAGGATCGCATCAGGAGAATGGGCTATTACTGGCCTACTATGATCGCAGATGCAATAAGGTATGCAAGACAATGCAGAGCCTGTCAGGTTCATGCAGACTTCATACATCAACCGTCTGAATATCTACATCCTACGATTGTGTCCTGGCCTTTCGAAGCGTGGGGTATGGATATCATTGGTCCTATTCACCCGTCTTCTTCCAGCGGTCACCAGTTCATACTGGCCATCACGAATTACTTCTCCAAATGGGCAGAGGCGATCCCTCTCACTGAGGTGAAGGCGTCTAATGTGATCAGCTTCATCAAGCATCACGTTATTTATCGCTTCGGGGTACCCCGGAGGATAATTTACGACAATGAGCCTCAGTTCATCAGCCAAGCGTTTCATCGATTTTGCGATAAAAATCGGATACACAATATTGCCTCTACGGCATATTATCCAGCTGCTAATGGTTTGGCGGAAGCTTTCAACAAAACCATTATCAAACTCTTGAAAAAATTCGTCTCTTCAAGCAAGAGAGATTGGAATGAGAAGCTGGGCGAATGTCTCTAGGCATACCGCATAACGGTACGAACACCGACAGGTTATACCCCATTCTTGCTGGTCTACGGGAGCGAAGCAGTTCTTCCTATTGAAATCCAGATCCCGTCACTCAGGATAGCTGTGACTAGTGAGCTGACTCGAGAAAAGAATGACCTGTTAAGGCTCCAAGAGCTAGAAGGATTAGACGAGAAATGCCTCCAAGCTCAGCAGCGCATCGCGCTCTACCAAGCATGCATTTCCAAAGCTTTCAAACATAAAGTAAAGGAAAGAGTGTTCAAAGTCGGCGAGCTAGTTCTAGCCGTAAGAAGGCCGATGATTCTTACTCACAGAAGTAAAGGCAAATTTCAGCCTAAGTGGGAAGGCCCTTATGTGATCGAGACAACGTTCTCAAACGGTGCCTACAGGATAGCCCAGCCTAATGGAAACCTGTTAATGGCTCTTATCAACGACAAATTCCTGAAAAGGTACTATGCTTAATCTCCCCTGCTCGAGTGGAATATAGCGAGGATCTCAATTCTGACAAAACTACTTCCAGAACGCAATTAGCGGGATAATATCCTATCATGTCTGTATGACCTCTGAATAGATATATCCTGCTAAAAAGTTTATCGAGACTCTATCATGTCCATACTACCTCTGATATCACTCTCGCCTAAAAAAAACTGTCATTTACATTCCGAAATGATGGGTCCACAAAAGTCAGAAAAGAGTCGCTTTTATTTATTCCCGATAAAGAGCAGAATTACATCTGGGGAAGTGAAAAGAGAAATGATACATCATGATGGGGGAGCAGTCAGATCGCGAATCAGCCGCTCCATTGCAGCTATCTTCTCATTCCTGGAAACCAAGGCATCGGCGCGAGCCCGCTCCAGCCGTGCCTCGGGATTGTTCGTAAGGGTCAGCTCAGCCCTTGCCCGAAGAGAGCCCGCACGGGCAGCTTCTGCACGCTCTAAATTCTGTCGCACTGCGCTCAGTCGACCAGTCGCTACATCTAGACCTGCCAACGACTGAGAAGCCCACTCCTCTGCCAGAGCGAGTTTTTTCTTCAGCTTGCGGGCCCTCGCTGCGTTCCCTTCGTGCTCGGATCGGAGCTTCGTCTCAAGAGCGAGAGTCTCTTCCACGACAGCTTTTCTTTTATCCATCTCCAGCTTATGTGTTTGGATGGAGTTGTCTAGGCTTTCCAGCTACGTAGAAAGCCGCGCAGTCATGAGGTCGTATCTGGCCTGGACCTCAGCATCAAAGCTGCCCCGAGTCAGCTGCAAGTATTCGTTAATGGGTTGCTCTAAACCATTAACCACCGCCTCCAGGGCGTCAGCTACCCCAGGATCGCCGAACTCCCTGACAGCCCCGATCAAAAACTGAGAAGTCTTCCTCAGGCGCTCGAAGTCGAGACTCTTCGCCAACACCATTGATATCATCGTTTTCAAACCGGTGTAAAAGAGGCTGGTATGTTGCTCAGTCAGCACAACTAGATCCGATTGAACGCCAGGAGTGGCCGCGATATCAGCGAGCCCCCCTCCGGGAATAATTGTAGACGAAGTGGCCACAGCCGCCGCCTCGACGGGTGGTACGACCGAAGGAGGTGCAACGACGACGGTCGAAGTCATTAGCATACTCGCAAGAGACGAAGTCACGATGACGGGCTCGTCCTCCTCTTGAGGTGACGAAATCACTCTAGGCGAGCTGGCCCCCGAAGGTATTTCCTCCTCGAAGTCGAAAGCCTCTGTATCATCGCCAGGAGCTGGAACAGAGCCAGAAGGTGCTTCAACGCCGTATTCCCCGTGGACGCCATCCCTGGGAAAAGGACCAGAAAGTTGATATCAATATGATGGTAATCTTTCCAAAGGAAGACATAAATACGACATTTATCCGGAGCCAACGGTATATATGACGCATCTGCAGCCGATGTAGCTAAACCACGCTCTAATAATGCAATGCGAACTATCATACCTGGAGAAGGAGGTGGGCCAACCGACTTTGCCCGGAGTTCTGCCAAGCCTTCATCGAGACGCAGTCGAGGTTCGTCAACTGGAATCTCGCTAGACGTGCTAGCTGACACAGCGGGAGTTTTATCCGTTGCTGGTCTAGGGAAAGATTCTCCCATCTGCCGCGGCCATACAGGCAATCTCGTTCCGCTACCTGGAGCAGTAGCCACGACAGCGACCTCTAGCGAAGATTCTCTGGCGCCGCCAGCCGGAACTGTAGAAGGTCCCTCTCTAAAAGGCGAGGAACCTCCAGCCAAAGAATCATCCCTGATATGGGGAAATGCAGGCTCACTCCCAGGAGCCTCAATACCAAGAATGCGAAGAGGATGAGCAACCGTCTCCTTCCTCCTCTTACGAAGAGAAGCCTCCTTCGGGGCAGAAGCCCGTCGCTTCCCAGAAGAGACTACCCAAAGCCCCCGCAGCCGGAGGCACTTCACACCTCGGCACCGACACCAGAGGCTCATCCGGAGTGCCAGACTCCTCACCCTCATCAGAAAAAACCGAGGGGACTTCAACTCTTCCCCCAGACTGGGAAGAAGGCACCCTGAAGCTTCCACGCTTATCAAAATCGTGATGAAAGGTGTTAATCGCCACATAGAACTGGGCGTAAGAATGGAGAATGCGGAGCTCCGTGGAGGTTGTAACGACCGGCACAATGAAGATTGCTCCCGTACAACCCATGATAAAATATCGCCACCCTCTGGCTCCATCAATGAGTCCGCCCCTGGACCTGAAGCTGGTGACGGCATTGCCCACGTGCAACTGATCGTACCCAAACTGTCGGACGAACCGACTAGGCAAGTAGGGCTCGAAGAAGCAATGATCTTCGCTCTTGTACAACAGATGGGAGGGTCTAATGCAGACCAACCAATTAAAAGCTTCCAAAGAAAGATCGGTCTTCTCTCCACCTGAATCCTCAAGCCTCACCCCTGATTGATTGCGATGTACAGGAGGGGGAGTACAGAGGAGCTTCCAGCCGTGACTGAGGTTCAACACCAGCCGACAGTCCAAAGTGATGTTCACATTCTAGGGAGAGTCTTTGTAGTTCAGCAAGAAATTACCTCCCGAGCTGCTACCAGAGCCGGAAGACATCACCCGGAGGTTGTGGAGAATTAACCATCCCATCAAATACAGGTATGATAATTTCACCCGGGGAAAACTCTCACCCCGAGCTTCATCGACAAGCAACCCATCAGTCATGGCTCTCAGGCCAGCCTGTATACGGCACACCATGGCAGGAAGCAAGCCCAGTCTTGCCCCGAACACCAGGCACACTGCCGGCCACATGATGTTCCGGTGAATGCGGTCCACGGACGCAGTACCAGGCACTACTACTCGACGCAGCCATATCGAGAGGAAACCGGCCAGCTGGGCTTCCTTAGACAGAGGCCTGCGGCAGCGCCTCAAGTAACTGTAGGTCTTAGTGCCTTTGGGATACTTTCCTACCCCCTCAACGAGAATCTGATCTGGAGCCTTAGCCTCCTCCATAAGATCCTCAACGACTTGGGCACTAAGCACGCCCAAACAGTTCACGGGCTCATTCTTGCCCCCGAGGCTTTCTCCGACTTGACGGCCCTGGCTCGGTGGAAGAAGAGGTAGGACATTCACTTGGTGATGTGAGCCAAATCAGAAGGCTCGTTATAAAAAATGGTGCACGCGAAGTATTGACACATCAGCTCCTGATACACTTCCGCCACCCGAGGGTCCAAGTCCCCCAATTCCCGGTTGGTACGGACATACTCTTCATATGGGGTATCCCCCATCGGCAGTCTCGAGACAACTGCCATCTCATGAAGGGCCAATCCCAGCTCCCCCAGTGGAGTGGCGAAGGTCCCAGTGAGCGAAATATATCGCTCCATCAGTGCTAAGAACAAATTAGGATTGGGAGGCAACCCGACACTCGTCGCACTCACAGCGGCATACAGTCCAATGCCCTCCAGCTCTCTCCGAAAGTGCTTCAAGGCCCAGTTAACTAGGCAAGTCCATCGGAGGTTTGTTGGGGTGATCTACCCATTGCACCGAGGATTCTCCTTGGGGTATACCCCACCTCGTCCCATGAAGTCGTTGCAGAAGGTCGGCAATTAGACCGGCTGGATCACTGAGCTGTCTTCACTCGGGATACTGCCCTGGAACAGTCCTCTGAACAACGTCACAACACCGGAAGGGCGGCTGACAAACGACCCCTGATCAGCCCCTTTCAGATGAAAGATCTTCCCCGGCTTGCCGTGAAGATCGGGAGTCAGCGTCCACGACATCCTCCTGCGATGTGTGGCATGGAAGAAAGTCGAGATGGGATAATCTCTCGGCATCGTGGGCAGATACAAGACCACGCTCTCGGCAGGGAAAACCCAGGGTTCTCTCTTGGGCTTCGTCTGGGACTGCTTGTCTATCATGTCCCCAAAGAGAAAGGCCGGCTTGATGTACTGCTCCCCGTCTACGTACGTTAGGGGCTCCCCGTTGATCATGCTCAGCAGCATTCGCTCGCCCTGAGCCGATATCAAGATCCCCCTTCCTTCAGGGTACTGGGATCCGGAGATAGGAAATGTCACGTGGGACAGATCCTCCAGATAGTTCGAGTGCAGCATCCCGGCAGTGAAACCCATCACCTCTGCCAGTGGAGACTCACCCAAATCAACTGCAAAAGTGCAAGAAAAATATGTCATTACAAATCTTGCACAAACATACAGACCGAACAAACGACAGTCTGTGCTCTATACCAGGATTGTACGAATTTGGTTATCTTACGCCAAAAGTCCCCTCCACAAGCGTAAAATTTAAATTTTACGATATACGCCAATTTTCGATAGCCAGAGCTTTTTATGCTCGAAACTACGAAAATATGGAGTTTTTACGCTGGCACATTAGAAATATGGGCGTAAAAGATGAAAACGCCTTCGTGTATCATCTTCCTCAAAGAAGCTATCAGCACAGAAGACGACCTAGCGCGGTCACGTTCAACGTGTGCGTAGGATTTTTTGTCGTTTTTTGTCACCCCAAAGGCTCTACCTCTAAGACCGGGTGCGCTGCTCGTCGGCGGGATACTTCGTTCGGAAGGAAGTTCACCTTGCCCAACCGAAGACTCCCTCGCTGGGGCAGAAGAATGAGAAGAAGAACCTATGCTCTTTTCCTTAGTGGAGGGGGTTTGTTTTGGCGCCATTTCTGAAGACTCGAAGTGCTCGGAGAAGGAACGAAGAAAAACTCGAACAGTCGAAAGCTCTCTTTCGCAGAAGACAGATAAAAAGTTTTTCTCTCAAAAGCTTAGGATATATATAGAGTTCGAGTCGACTCCTCGAATCCTCGGACGGACTCCTCGAAACCCTAACCAAATCTCCTAAATTAAATATTTGGTTATGATTGGGTCCTATGTCAGCCTATTATTCAGAGAAGGCGGACAGTCAGCGAATTCAAAAAGATTCTTCGGGCAAAGCAGTTCAGCGGTTCCTATGCTAAAGGAGCTTTCTACGCTCGACAGCAACAGATCTACAGTTTTACGCTCGTAAGCTACAAGTCTATGATTTTTTCGCCCGGATGCCTTTGTGCTCGGTAGCTTTTATGTTCGAGAGGCAACAAACCTACGAATTTACGCTCAGCAGATACCAAATCGATGATCTCACGCTCGGTGGTGCTCAGTTTACGCCCAGAAGCAACAGATCCGCAAACTTCACGCTCGGAGAAATTTTCTATTCAGGAGCTACAGATCTACAGTTCTACGCTAAAGGAGCTTTCTATGCTCGACAGCTACGAATCTACGGCTTTACGTTCGACAGCTATAAGTCTATAGTTTTACGCCCGGATGCCTTTGTGCTCGGTAGCTTTTATGCTCGAGAGGCTACAAACCTTCGACTTCACGCTCAGGAACCACAAGTCTACGATTTCACGCTCGATGGTGTTCTACACTCACAGGCTACAGATCTCCAGTCCTACGCTAAAGGAGCTTTCTACGCTCGACAGCTACGAATCTATGGTTTTATGTTCGACAGCTATAAGTCTATGGTTTTACGCCCGAATGCCTTTGTGCTCGGTAGCTTTTATGCTCGAGAGACTACAAACCTATGACTTCACGCTCAGGAACCACAAGTCTACGATTTCACGCTCGATGGTGTTTTACGCCCAAAGGCTACAGACTGATGATTTCACGCTCCACGACTTTCCGGATATCCGAACAGTCCCCGAAGCGGTTAATTGCAAAGAGTTCAGACAGAAGATACTCGTTCTTGACCCCAAAGTATCCCAAGTACCCGAAACACACAGAGTTCAAACATTGAGAAATTACTCTTCTCGGGTCCAAAATTGGAGGTTCATCCAGACCCCAGTCTGAATATCTCATCTGTCAAGATGACAACTCATTTTGACAGCCATTTCTTGACCCTGTTCCAAGGGAGTTTCGAGAGATCATTCTTGAAGACGAAGTCTGAACAAAATTTTTGCTCATCAGAAGCAGCAGTTCAGAGCTCTACGCGGTCCCTCAGTCCTAGCAACAAAACAGTTCTAAAAGTTCAACAGGCTTAAACAACGTTCTATGGACTATTCGCTACACGTAAAGGACAGGGCCTAATACTCTTCTTATCAGAGTTGGCATAATAAATCAGACGTGTCGAAGCTACACATATTCAGACTTCACAGCAACGTATGGCAAGATGATCATATGAAGAAGCAAGACGATTTTATTAAAGATTAAAGTCATGATTACATATGAGGGAAATCCAATCTACAAGGGTTTTCTTTTCATTTTTTATGATTACAACTGAGGGAAACTCCGTCGACAGGAGGGTTTCCCCATCATCGTCTGAAGATTGCCCAGAAGCTGTTCTGACAGGTTCTCGCTGGGCTTCAATTCTTCATCCATCTTCTCCAGCAGTCAGTCAGTTCCAGCAAACTGACTGACATGGCAATGATCAACGGCGTGAGAACGACAGAGTTGGGGCTTGCATAAATTATGCAGATCCCTCGCTTCGTGCGCCGCTCAAGCCGGGACAGAGCAAGTCTGTCTGACTCTCGTCACCGGAGGCAACGGAAGAAGACACAGTTTGCAAGCTGTGTGGTCAAATACGACCCTTCCTCTCTCCTGGGCAAAAGCCATATAAAGTTGCTGATTATCCCGAGCAAGGGAGGCTAAGATATCATTCCATGATCCATCATCGCAGTGGACACTTGCTCGAAGATGCCGTCTTTTTTGGCGCCCTACATGCTGGAAGAACATGATCTCCTTCTTCCTCAGGTCGACCCGACGAAATCCGGCGATCATCTCTGCATGGTGATGGGAATGTGGGGAGAACAGGTTAACTCCTCCAGCCTTTTTATAGGCGAAAGAGATCACAGCGGTCCCAATAAATCTGCCATAAAGTCCGCATCGACCGTTTTAACGCTCCATTCAGAAACGTTTTGAGTTACGAGGGGCCGTTCATGCTTCATTCAAAGCGTTTCAAATTCCGAGAAATTTAAAAGATTTGAAGGGGGTCTTGTAGAAGCATAAAAAATACGCTGGGAGGAGCTACGCAGCATACTGATGCAGAGCAGCATAAACAGAGGCCTTCAGAGCCATCAAGAGTACAAGCTCAAAGGACCATCCGCGTAAGTGCAGTACGTCCAGGCCGCTCCAGCGTAAACGGGGTTCTTTATCGCCTCCATGGCGTAGAACTCATCCGCTCTCAAAACAGCGATAAAGCGTACGAGGAACGCTTCGTCTTCCCCGAAATGAACCTGTCAAGTCACGCAGTGAACCTGACCTCTGACTCCTGACAAAAAGTGCTGCACGGCTATCCAGACGACGGCTGGAAACGAGGACAGACCCCTCGGAACGTGCACTACAGTATGATGGCGGATCTCTGCATTTAATGCAGAGGATTTGGTTAAAATATCGCCGAACCATTGTTTACTGACGTCCCCTCAGCATAAACTGCTCTTTCGCGTACAAGGGGATACGCTGCCTTGTTTTACACAGGCGAACATGAGCTGTTTTATGCTCCGTAGTAGACAAACCGCCTGCCACGTCAAAAGCTGCACTTCGTACGGGGCTCGAGGCACGTCTCTACGTCTAAATTGCACAGAGCGGTGACAGTTTCTCTGGAGGCACGTCCCTGCGACAGTTGTACAGAAGGGCTGCAGACCTTCAAAACACGCCTCCGTATTTAATGCACAAGATGATGGTAAATCTCTGCAAGAGATTTGATTATATCTTCAAAAGCCATAATTTCGGCTAAAGACGTCAACATCAGCACTCTGGCATGATACGCAGCGGCTTCTACGCCCATTCAAGATCTGTGCTCCTTCGACTTTTACGCCCATTCGGCTTCAAACGCCCACTCAGTCTCTACGACCATTCGAATTCAAACGCCCACTCAGTCTCTACGACCATTCGGCTTCTACGCCTACTCGGCTTCTATGCCCATTCGGCTTCTACGCCTACTCGACTTCTATGCCTATTTGGCTTCTACGCCAGGGTGACAGTCATTTGGCTTCTACGCCAACCTCTTCTACACAAGGGATACCTACCTACGTGGCTTCTACGTCGTGATTTTCGCAGCAGATATACGCATTTTGTCCCCTTAGTTGGACACGCGTCACATGCTCACTCAAAAGGTCATCTATACGCAGGTATTGGTTATTTTAACCGTTGTGTAAAAGGGTGCTATACTTTCCACTCCTCGGTTTTTACACCGACAGAGTGGTCACTGTCACCAAAACTCTATAAATAGAGACCCCTATTAATGGGGAACAAGGTCGAAAAACTAAAAACTTGAAGATCGAACAAGGTCGAACTTCCCAGAAAGATCGAACCGGAGGTCAAGAGAGATAGAGAGAGAGAGAGAGAGAGAGAGAGAGAGAATCCGGAGCTCAGGCAAAGAGTAGGGATCGACGACTTTGGCATCGTGCACCCACCCTCTTCTGCAACCTTCGAAGCTGCTATCTGTCTTCCACGACACTTCTTCAACATCGTGTGATCCAAGGGCTAAAGTGATCGACTGCAGATCAGACACCTATAGCAATTTATACCTAGATTAAATAAATTGTACTCCCACATCCTCGTATAGGATTAAATTGTACAAGTTTGTTTGTAAACCAAAGGGCACGGGTTTCGTATAAAACTCGTCATTGAAATACACTTTCATTCTTTCGTTTAATACCACAAACACCCATGCCATACTTTGATGTTGTGCTAGGCATGGACTGGTTAAGCCAGTATAATGCCGTACTGGACTGTCGGAAGGGTAGCGTCACTTTTAGACCGCCAGATCAGCCGGAGTTCGAGTACATGTGAGGGACCGTTGAGCAAGGAGTAGGCCAGGTAGCTGGAGCTTACATGGCTATGGAGATTGTACCCCCACCAATAGTTGTAGAATTCGAGAATGTTTTCCCTGAAGAATTGCCAGGCTTACCACTAGATAGAGACGTAGAGTTCACTATTGAGCTAGTACCCAGAGCTACATCGGTATCTTCTAATGTATACCGATTGGCCAAGAAGGAGCTAGATGAGCTGAAGCTACAATTAGAGGAGTTACAGAGCAAGGGATTTATCTGTCCTAGTGCATCACCCTGGGGAGCACCAGTATTGTTTGTACCTAAGAAGGATGGAACAGTACGCATGTGCATTGATTACAGAGCCCTTAATGGTTTGACTATCAAGAACAAGTACCCCCTGCCGCGAATTAATGATTTGTTCGACCAGCTGACAGGAGCAGCGGTGTTCACAAAGATCGACTTGAGATCGGGTTATCACCAAGTAAAGGTGCGAAGAGAAGACATTCAAAAGGTAGCATTCAAGACTCGTTATGGTCACTACGAGTTCTTAGTGATGCCTTTTGGATTAACGAATGCACCTGCTGTATTTATGAACTTGATGAACAGAGTCTTCCACCAATACTTAGACTAGTTTGTGGTAGTCTTCATCGACGACATCTTGGTGTATTCGAAAAGCCACGAGGAGACGAGAAGCACTTGAGACTAGTGTTAGAGATGCTGAGGAGAGAGAGGCTTTATGTCAAGCTAAGCAAGTGTGAGTTTCTCCTGGATCGTGTCACTTTTTTTGGACACGTTATCTCAGGAGATGGTATTTCAGTAGATCCAGCAAAGATTTCATCAGTAGAGACATGGCCAACCCCTACCAATGTCTCGGAGGTGAGAAGTTTCCTAGGACTTGCCGAATATTACCGGAGGTTCGTAGAGAACTTCGCGAAGATTATAGAGCCGATGACCCGCTTGACCTATAAGGAGCAGGAGTTTACTTGGACAGAGGAGTGTCAGAAGGCATTCGATGAGCTAAAGAAGCGTCTGACTACAGCGCATATCTTGACCATACCTTCTAGACCCGGAGGATTCGTGATCTATAGTGATGCATCCGGGAAAGGATTAGGATGTGTCTTGATGCAGCATTAAAAGGTTGTGGCCTATGCCTCTAGACAGTTGAGGACCCATGAGAAGAACTATCCCACTCACAACTTGGAGCTTGCCGCATTGATCTTTGCTTTGAAGCTTTGGAGGCACTACCTATATGGAGAAAGAGTGGAGATGTTCACTGATCATAAGAGCCTAAGTACGTCTACACCCAGAAGGACTTAAACCAGAGACAGAGACGTTGGCTCGAGGTGATGACAGACTTTGAGATTGAGCTACAGTACCATCCGGGAAAGGCCAATATAGTAGCTGACGCGTTAAGCAGAAGACCCATGGCATTCTTCTTGACTACCTAGCAACACTTGTTGAGGGATCTAGAGTAGATGGGTATAGAGGTCGTTATGCCCGGAGTAGACGGACAATTATCGAGTTTCCAGTTGCAATCGACATTAGTGGAGAGGATCAAGGCTGCTTTGCCAACAGATACCAGATTTCAGAGGCTTCGACAGAGGACAGAGGCTGGAATACAGACATGATTGCGTATACATGAAGATGGGACTTTGAGATGTGAAGATCGTCTCTATGTTTCAAATGGGGAACTTCGTCAGGAGTTGATGTCAGAGGCACACAGTTCAACATACTCTATTTATTCAGGAGGCACGAAGATGTACAGGGACTTGAGGCAGTACTACTGGTGGCATGGAATGAAGAGAGAGATAGCCCGCTTTGTGGCGAAGTGCCTGGTGTGTCAGCAAGTCAAGGCTGAGCATCAGAGGTCTGCAGGATTACTTCAACCGCTCCCGATACCGGAGTAGAAATAGGAGCATATCACTATGGACTTTGTTACGGGCTTTCCGAGGAGTCCTAGTGGTCGCAATGTAGTTTGGGTAATCGTGGATAGACTTACCAAGTTCGCTCACTTTTTACCCTTCAGAGTTGGGCAATCTACGAAGGTATTAGCAGATATGTACATGAGGAAGATTGTACGACTGTATGGAGTGCCAGTTAGCATAGTGTCTGACAGGTATACGAGGTTTACATCTTACTTTTGGCAGAGTATGCAAGAGAGTCTCGATACCCGCCTAAAGTTCAGCACATCGTATCACCTGCAGACAGATGGTCAATCGGAGTGCACCATTCAGACATTGGAAGAGATGTTAAGAGCGTGTATGCTCGATTTCGGGGGATCTTGGGAGGACCATTTGCTGGTCGAGTTTTCTACAACAATAGCTATCAAGCGAGCATTCAGATGGCTCCTTATGAAGCGTTGTACGAAAGGAAGTGTCATCCTCCAGTATGTTGGAGCGATATAGGCGAGAGACAGATTCTTGGGCCAGAATTGGTTGTTCGTACAGTGGAGAAGGTAAAGAAGATCCAAGGGCACCTGTGAGCAGCACAGGACAGACAGAAGCATTGGGCGAATGTGCATCGACGACCCCTAGAGTTCCAGGTTGGAGATTACGTGTTTCTAAAGATCTCACATACTCGAGGGACTATCAGATTTGGAGGCAGAGGAAAGCTGAGTCCGAGGTACATCGGACCATTCGATGTGTTAGAACACATCGAAGAGGTTGCTTACAGGTTAGCCTTGTCGCAAACTTTAGAAGGAGTCCACGACGTCTTCCACATATCTCAACTAAGGAGGTACATGCCAGATCCGAGTCATGTGCTTGACCATTCAGAGATCACAGTCGGCCCGAGCTTATCATACCAAGAGGAGCCGGTTGAGATTCTGGACAGAAGTGAGAAGGTATTGCGAGGCCAGACTATCTCCCTAGTTTGTGTCGCATGGAGGCATCATGCACCAGGCGAGTCGACCTGGGAACGTGAGGAGGATATTCAACATCATTACCCCCATCTCTTCGAAGGCATAGGTATGTAGTGGTCTATTTTTATTTCAGTCAGTTCTTGCCTACGTATGTTTTAATTTCGAGGACAAAATATTCTAAGTAGGGTAGATTATAAACCCCCTCGACCAATTTAGGATTTATTTAATTTAATTCAAGAAACTAGGATTAATTTGGATACAATTAGAATTAATGTGCAATAATTATATGTCTTAATATACCTTACCGTTGCTTCGATGTTTGGAGCGCCACGCTAGCAGTTACCTTCAACCTAATGTCACAAACATCTCCTAGACATGCCAGACTACCCATCTGACCATTGTGCAACTTTTAGATACTCGTTATTGCGTCTCATCTTAGCTACGCAATATTCGTTAAAAGAACGCCTGGTATATTATATTTATTAATTTAATTAAATTTGAGGCCAATTTTACCCTAAGCATGACCTAACCAAGCCCATGTGCACCCTCTCATGTGGACCACCCCTACCCCATTGAGCCCTGGCCGGCCCAAGTCTCAAGGTCAGCCCACAATTTCCATCACCTATATAAATATACCTTCTTCCCTATGGAAACCCTAAAACCTACAAACCCTAGCCGACTCCCTTATCTCACCCAAGCACCCCATCCCCCTACCCCGACGGACGACTCCACAGCCACCTCACCCGCCTGCATTTCCTCCTCAGTGCCGGACCACCGCACAGTCCGCCTGCACCCGCCGGACCTCCTCCGTCATCACCAACCTCTTCACCATCAACCATCTTCACCTCAACTCCATCTAACCCGACCCCGACTACCCCCCAGTCGCCTGACCACCGCCAACCACCCTGTGCCACCTTGACCACCGCCTTCTCCCGACCAGTGCCGCCTTCCCCACGACCCTGGCCACCGTCCCCAGCCGCCAAGCTGCTGCTGTGACTACTGCAGTTGTTGTTACAGCCGCTGTCGCTGCTGCCTTGCTTGTCGGCCGACGCCGGAGCCCCACCACTCGCCGGAGGACGACCAGGCAACGAGGAGACCCTCGTCCAGCCAACTAGGTACTCGCCCTATTTTCCTTCCTCCTCGTATCGTGTTTATATATTCGTCGTGTCGTCGTGTCGAGTGTCGTAGTCTTGGACACAACCCTGAATTTACGTTAAAACTATAGATATGAATGTTGATGTTAACAAGATTTAACATTTATTTAATAACCAGCATTTACCTTAATGATAGAACTCGGTTATAAAGACTGGTATTTCACCTAAAATCCTGGACCTCTGCATGTATGCTCAAACATGGAAAATAAGGACATAAATTGTACTAAACGTAAACAGTTTTGTAACCCATAACTTGGTAATTTATTGTCGCAAGAGATACGGTAACTGAGGATAGGACACGTGTGCATCTTAGCTACGTGCACACACGATACTGTAGTCGACCAGCCGTGACCCTTGCGTCAGTACTAAGAGCAGCGTCGTAATTTGTGTATGAATTGCTTTAGTGTCTGATGTTAGAATTTCTATATAATATTATATGTTTATGGTCACTGGACCAGCCATAAGATACTGCAGGAGCAGGCTATTGGCATTCACAGCTTGAGGACCCAGGCAAGATACCTTGCCATATTTACTGTTTAAATTAAATGATGCATATGTTGTATGATATCTTGTTGCTTTATTTTATATGACTGTGCGCGTCCGAGATTACTCGGGTGCAGTCGACGGATGCGTCGATGATTAGTGTACTTGACCTAGTTGCTAGCAGACTCACCCCTTGGGAGGATACTCTGGTATTTTCCGAGACCTGACACTCCTACACGTATCACTGTGACAAATTCATATTGGGATGCGGGTTCGCGTACTCGACTAGCTATCGGTGCGTGTGACATGCCTCACGGTTAGTACGAAACTCAGGATTATTTTATTTGTAGAGACTCGGCATATAGATACGTGGTATGCACGTCGAGTATTCGACTTGCGTATCTACATTGGGGCGGAGCGGACAGCTAGTAGGCGTATGGGATACACGTATTAGAATTCGTAGTATCCGGAGGAGCCACGGACCCAATGACTTCCACTATTCAGATGCCATGTTCTTCGAAGTGATATGGACAATATACTATTCAGATTCTACGTTCTTCGGAGCGATATGGACGTTATATATGCATATGCTACTCTCTTCGGAGTATGGACGTTATATGCCTATGCCTACCCATACGTACCAATATTGTCCTCACATTGCATGCACTTAGATGGTTAGCACACCCTTTATTTATTCAGTATTTATATATATGGCATGCTTCTATGTATCTTGTTACGTTCCTCTGAGGACCTGGTATCTTTTCAGATTTGGACGAGGCATATTACCCTACAATGTATGGCCCATGACATGAGACGAGGTACGCTACTGCGGAGGAGCTAGAGGTTCTACCGTTAGAGTTTTCGTGATCAGTTGGTAGGCCCTCTGCCTAGGATTGGGAGCATCATTATCTAGTCAGCCGATGCCCTAGTCATTACTCTTTTATCTATCATTTTAGTACTTTATTTCGTCATAGTAGTGGGTTTGTTCCCATCAGACATTCTTGATTGTACTATGATATTTGAGATTGGTGTTTATGTTCCAGTATTTATTTTAGTACTTTCTTTCTGATTATTTTGTGGATGAAATTTGATTTATCGGTTGTTGATTGAGATTGGACTTGTTAGTTATTTAGGACAGCGTAGCACTCTTCGTTGGATCCATTAAATTGGAATATCCTCGGAGATGTGACAGCTGGTTATTGCCACGTGGCCTGGTCCCGTGTACTTTTTGGGACTGGGACGTGACACAATGGATCTACCAAATGGTAACATTGGAGTTGGATGATTTTGATAGACGATTATATTCACTGCATGAACAAAATTGACTTGATGGATTATATATAAATATAACTTGGATGGAGCAAAGTTAAATATAAGGTATCTCGATCGTGCCGAAGATAACCATATTATTCAATATTTTTGTCTTGTATGAGCGTAACTCTATGCTCGTACATGCGTCACGTCCGGATTAGGACGATTATCCAGTAGGAGCGTTGGCATGGTGATCTCACGTCCAACGAGGGTGATCGAACTTACGGGAGACTGGAACGTCACAATTGATGGATCATCTTGACTTTTGGTTCAACACGATAAGATAAATTTGGGAATACAAGTGAATCAAAAGTGTTTCGATGATAAGTTAGCCTAGAATCTAGAGTAAATAACGCTTGATGGTTTCGTGAACGGATACATAAATCTTGTTGGACGACTTGGAGTTATAAATAAAGGTATAGAATTAAATTTTGGCATGGTGGTCTAGACTTGGAATGGATAGGAATTTTATCAAAGCATGTTTAGAGAGATAGACTATGCAAATCACTATGCTTGTCCTGCAACTTGGATATATCGTGGATTTAACTGAACGGACTGGACCCCTGTACAAACGAACGTGTTATTGAGAGTAGGATGATCCGTGCTCGATGTTTAAAAATCTGAGTGAAACGAACTTAGGTAGAATACCCCGTGCAAATGAACAATGTTTTGATCCTAGGAATTAGGACGAGCAACGTGTGACAAAATTGTACGATAAATCGTGTGCTTGAACTTGTACCTATGACCTTGTGAGATGACCTAACAATTAGGCAGACGACCCTGTGCCAAGTGAAAGAACCTGAATAACCGACTTTATAACATTGCCTGAACAAAGCCATAGAACTGGGGCAGCAAGACTTAGTGTTAGACTTGGAACGGTAACGTGTGCTATGTTTGTAATCACCCTGATTTTCTTAAATTTTTATAAAATTATTTTCCACAATTTTTCTGTAATTTTTGGGAATTAAAACTAAGGTATTTTGTGACTAAATGATTTTTTTATGATATTAATTAATATTAAAATAGTATGGAAATAATATTTTATGGTGTAAAATGGAAAACCGGACATAGAATAATTTTCTGTGAATTTATTGGACCCCGGAATCATTTTTAAAGCCCTAAAAACCGATGTACATTTAAACCGAATTAAACCCGTGCCAAACGCCCAACATTCCCATGTGAGCCGAAGCCAAGCCCAAGGAGCGTTGACCCAGCCCAAATCCTAGGTCAAACCCTAGTCCAATTTCTATATGTATAAATACATAATTTCCTAAGTTTTTCTCTACGAATAAAAAGAAGAAGAAAACAAATAACAAAAATCCCAAAATCCCTAATTTCCCAATCCCTAACCCTAATTCAGCCGACCTCTACTGTTCACCTTCATCCCAGCCACTCCTCCCTCCGACCGACTTCTCCGATCCCCGCGGCGGCTCCGGCTGCAGCCCCGCCGACCCGCGCTGGGCACTCCCCCGTCCGACGGTGCACCCCGCACCCGACGTCACCCCCGCGGCTCCAGCACAGCCCCCGCGACGGCTCCAGCGTAGTCTTCTACCCTCGGCGGCTCCAGCTGTGCGGCTCCCCCTCCGGTGAGACTTCGGCGCCGCTCCGCCCGGCCGCGTCACCCCCTTCTCCGCCCCGCTTACACCCGACGCCGTCAACTCCCTCTCTCCTCTCTCTCCCTCTCATCTCCGCCCCTGCCCTAGATCCGCTGCCGTCTCAGGCCAACCCTCTCCGTCCGGAGCACCCTGCCTCCATCGAACCCCATTGCCCCACGCTGCGACCTCCTCCAGCTCCGTCCCCAGCGTAGCTCCTCCGCCAAAGTCTCCGCCCGCGACGCCGCCGCCGTGGCCTTCCACCTCGACACGACACCGCCTCCGCCGTGTCCGTCGAGCAGCCGTTGACACGGATACATTGGCCCTGAATCAGACAACCAGAAACCCTAACACTAACGCATCACGGACGCAGGACACGAAGGACGACTCGGACACGACACGGATACGGAAAAATTCAGTTTCCGGAGTCCTGTTCAGGTAATCTTTTCTCTCTCCTCGCTGATCCGATTTCTGTTCCGTCAGTTGCATCGCGTAGACCGAGTGACCCCTCGATGTCCGTGCAACTCGTTCGGTGCGTCACGTCCTGTGGTGATCGCACACCGCGATCCAAAAACAGGAAAAATAACACCCTGTTTAACCCCGGAACTGAGTGTGCCCCGCCAAACGGGACGACTTTGTCGCACGCTTTCTTTACCAAAATGTGTGCGTCATTGATACGGACGTGTGGGATTTCGCAGAAGTTGATTCGGATGTGCGTGCACACCGGAATCAACGCGTATCCGCCAACACCGCCCCGTATCCGTCTGTTCTGGAATACGCTGTAACTTCGTGTACACATGTCGGATCGAGACAAAACTTAGGCCATCGGACTCGTAGCGATACGCTGGTCCTGTGACCCAAGTTTGGTTCGATTCTGAGAACGTTGACAAAATCGTGTATCGTGGGCCCCACAGGCTCCACTTGACGGGCGATTTTGTGATCGGCTCATCGAAATCTAATTCTGGAAGTTCTGTTGGGATCGTATCATCGTTCCTGACTTGTAGACACTGAGTTTAAGGAATTTGGAGACCTTTGACCCTGACACGTTTTTTGGTGCAAAGTGGGCCACATGTGGACCCCGCTTTGACCAAAAACTGTCATTTTTGCCCCTGTGTCCAAATTGAACTTAAGGTCAGGCGTTTCTAGCTATTTGATATTTTCTGAATCTAATGGTGATGTTTATTTCAGCAACCGGAGGAGTACCTACAGATCACACTGAGATCAGAGCTACAGTTGGAGCTAAAACCACAGGCAAGTGTACCTTGCCAAACTTGCAGTTCTTGTTATTTATTTCTTTGACTATATATATATTTGTGCATGCTTGACTTAGGACCGTGTGACTTACTTAGCGTCCGATTAATAGTCGGGTGCCAACACCGTACGCGGAGTTGTGTAACGTCACTTAGAGATGGACATTTGTGACCCTTTACATTCTCGTACTTGTCTTATCAAGTACACTATAACCCAGGACACTTGACACTATTCATGAGACATAATCTTCCTGAGATATTCATGGTGATTCTGTATAGGATTCAGGTTTTATGACATAGACATTATATTCCTAGACATTATATGACTTGCTGCATTAGTTTCGATCTTGCGTGACATGTACATGAGACGTTGTGGACATGAGATATATGATTACATGGGGTGGGGAGAGTCACACAGGCTACAGGCTGATTATATATATATATATATAAAATCTATAGTAAACACATAGTAAAACACATAGTAAATACTGCTACCGGCTCCCAGACACAGAGCTTGTAGTGGTCTCAGCCTGAGTTTAGTGATGCTCTCAAATTGCATTTTTACATAGATGGTTATATAGTTTACCCTATTTATCTTATTTACTATTACACTGCATTTTGGCATGTTGATTTCTGTACCTTGTTATGTCCCCTGAGGACCTGGATACCGGACTTTGTCCCCAGGACTAGCAGACGAGATCGACCCCGAGTTACACGGGACAGGAGCGGAAGCAGGAGCAGGCACTGGAGCAGTACCAGATCCAGTAGACGAGTGATCACCGAGGGTATCTTCTGGGTATAGGCTTTACCCATACTCAGTATTTGTTGTGGTTATCTTTATTCTTGTATCTTGACAGATGTATCAGACTCATTATCGGGTTATTTCCCCGAGTTTATATTATATTGAGATTGATCTTGCTTTATGATTCTGATATTGTTGTATTCATTTCTGTGGATGAGATTAGTATGTCTAGACCATTATTGTTGTATTACAGCTTAAGTACGCCCCGATGGATCCATTAAATTGGGTTTGTCCATCGGTGTGTGCTGCTGGCCATTGCCACGTGTCTAGTCCCTCGATATTTTGGGACTGGGGTGTGACAATGTTTAACCCGAACAAATAAACGTTAGTCGATTAACTCGGATAGATCATGCTTAACGGTAGTACAAATCTTGAATTGAGTTGGAAGAAAATAACTTGAAATTGATTGACCCTGTCGAAAGTATCTTTGTGAATCATAAAAAAGGAGAACCCTTGAGATTTTCACAAGTAGCTTGTCCGATTTCACTATCTCTAAGTTTGGTTGAATGCATATGTTTGAGGGATGCCTTGAATGTGTGCACGATCCAAGACTCAATGATATGTGAAACTCGAGTGCTAAGACTTCGTTATCGCTAAGTTGGTTGACATGCATATGTTTGAAGGACACTTTGAATATGTGCACGATCTAGACTCACGATATGCTGATCTCGAATGCTAGTACAAGCGAATATCCGCATGGACAAGTATAACGACTTGTATAAGTTTGCCTCAGCCTTTGACCATTATTCATGATGGATTGAAACATACCCCGCGTTAAGCAACGTGTTCCGCGCTAAGACGCAATGAGACCGACCCAACCTACATGCGACACGGTATAAGGAACGAGTAGGAGATTGTGTTCGAACGGATCTAGTGGTACTGATTTCTACGCTTGGGATAGATTCGATAATACGATAGAACGACTTGCGCTCAGGAAGTCTCGAGGATGAGACTTTTTCTGAGTGGTGTATAATGTAACGACCCGTTCCGCTCAAGCGGACTGCCAATTCAAACGGCAAAAGTGCGACGACCCAACCTGCTTTGCTCAGCAAAAATGCTCGTTTGAGGCAAAATAATTTCTAGACTTGGTCCTTCAGGAGTTTCAGCTTAGGCTTTCAGAGGCTCGCTCGGAGTATCGCTCGACCGAGGCGAATCATCGCTAATATGGGTGGCTACGATAAACTTGTCTTTGCTTAGCCAGCACACTTAAAATATGGACGATATATACTAGTCGCTAGGTGAATCACCCCCTGCATGCTAATAAGAATACAACGCACCTAGCTAAGAGAATAATTCCAACTTGTATTGCTTGTGTTAGAACATGAAAATAAAATTTTGCTTATATATGGATCCTCGCATGCTACCTTTGCCTTGTGTAACTAGACCCCACTATGCCTCGAGTAGAATGATATATGTATGCTCTGTAGTGCATTATTCACCTGCCACACTGCACGACCCTAGACTATGTCGCTCGGTATGTCCAGTACGATTTTACTCCACAGTTTACCCTTAGGCCGTGCCAAAGTAAATGCTTATGTTCTATATAAATGCAATGCTTGCCTGCTTATATGTTAATTTGTATTCGTTGTCTCGTTTCAATGCTTGTCCTATAAACTATGCCTCGACCGTGTAACACTGTGCTTGTCATGCATTCATCTAGTTCTCCTCGGAATACTATCTAATAGTCATTTCGTGCAAGTATGAACCTGAAAGTATCCGGGACCGTTAGGTCGCCAAGGCAGTCCCCGAACCAGGGGAATGCATCAAGGCAAGTTTTTCACTGAACGAGAATCATGTCAAGAAAATTAAGTAACATAGCTCATGGAGCAATACTAGTTCAGAGCAAGAATCAAGATTCAAGTATCGCGTATACTGGTGTATCTCTTGCATCTCGTGAATTTGGAAGACCAATAATTGCATATCGCGGACAACTTGGAAACAAGGTACAGTTCCACGGACGGTCACCAGGGCACTGGGGCCGATCCGATCCGGATGGAACATCACATGTACTCTTCCTGTGCATGGACGGGATGGTTTGCAGCGCATCATATACTCTCGTTGCATTCCATCATCGTCATTGACTACGTTACTTTATAGCTATGCCAGCGACTCATGTTCATATAGATAAGTCATCATCACTTAGAGACAATCCGCGTGCGAGTCATTACATCGCATCCAATAAACTGAAACACTTAAACATCCTCTGCAACATTTCTGAATAACCTATATGCTCGTGCACCCGAAACATAATCTCGCTCACAACACTTGTGTTTGCATATGCTATTGCCCCTGGAGTCATTATATATATATATATATATATATATATATATATATATATATATATATATATATATATATATATATATATATATACTCGTGCTTGAATTAACTTGGTTTGTCTTGGACAGGGAAGGACAAATGGTAAGTTGGTAAGTCTCACCGTGTTTTCTCTTATATTGTACGGCGCACTGCCACACGAGATAGGCTATTCAATATTGCCATAAAACTGATCCTAAGGCAAGACTAGAATGATAACTTAATAGATGGTGCACGGAACCTATATAACGTGTTTAGATTTGTTAAGCGGGCGAGTAGCCATCCCACCAGTGCACCAGATTGCTTGCAGGGTACGGGAGAACCTCGTTCGGTGCGGATGCCTCCTTTGTGCGTGCTAAGGTGTGTAGTTCACTCTGAAGCCTTAGAGCGTTGCATCCGGAACTGAAGCACATATACAAGACATAATATTGGAACATCGCCTATGTATCATTCCACAAATATAGCCACTTGGCATGATTTTACTGTTTTAGAGAGAGAGGCTTGAGCGATTTATAATCTCGGTCAAGCACCGCTTGTAACACTTGTTCAATATCAATAAAGAGTTTGCTTAACTTCTATACTTGCGTTATTCAATGCTTCCGCTATTGACGACTCTGTGAACTTGTTACCAATCGCCTATGCGTTTATTATTCCGCTGCATTCGGACAATCTGTGCAACTCTGTGGCTTAGACCTCTTACCGCCTGCATGGACCACGGCCTTGTACGGATGTGGCTTACGCTCGTGCGGCATCACGTCCAGATGGGTCAAGTGATCGTCCCGCGGGAGCGCTGGCGCAGTGATTCGAGCCTAGCGAGGATGGCCGATTAGCTTGCGAGAGATCGGGACGTGACACATTGTGTCCTTACCATAATAACTTTCATACTGTCTTTTTCAAGTGCCAGTGCTATCATTTTTTTTCCATTTAAAAATTTTCTTGCATTTCTTGCATTGTGCACCTTTAGCTATTAAATTTTGATCTTTTGGATCAAAAATTAGTTTTTCCTTGCTATCGATGACAAATAATTTATCTTAAAATTTTCATAAAATTACTTTTTTTCTCTATTTGAAATATTAGTAGCCATACTTCTAACTTCTGGAGGTAACATTTGTGTCGGTGGCACAAAATCTTGAACATGATTATTATTGTAAAAATCGGTATAATGTCTGTTCGTAACCACTTTGATAGGGATGGTTAGAACCAGTAGCATCATTATGATCTATATTTTTTTTAATTTTATTTAGAAAAAATAATAAAAAAGAAGAAATTTTTTTCCAAGAGAGAGAGAGAGAGAGAGGAAAGAAAATTCACGAATAAAAAAGAGACAAAAAAATTTATTATTTTAATATTAAAAGTTACTTGAAACGTCAACTTGAAACCTCCAAATTTTTTTGCACAAGTTGAAACCTCCAGAAAACTGCACTTTAGACTCTAGAAAATCGTACTCCAATATCCAGAAAGTTAAAACTTCAGTATCCAGAAAGATGTTATTTTCAAAAATTTGTTTATTTCTAGATAATATTACAGACGCTCATCATATGGTTCACCTAATCAAAAAATTCAAGGGTATTATAAAGGATACTCATTTGAGTAATTATCGAACAATAGTTATGCGACATCTGGATAAAACCCTTAGGTTCTAAATAAACATATTACTCGCTATCGTAACGAACATCCCGACATTAATATCTTTACCACCAATCCTTGGATTCATGATATACTCAATATCAAAAATTTACTAGACCAAGAAATTGCTAGTACCTCTTTAGACCATATAGATTTAGCTCTTGAAGCAACAAATCATCCAATTGATTTTAATTGCTGGGAAAATTTTCTCGAAAATGAAAAAAATATAGGACAGGATGGTTTCGTTAATCATCCTTCCAATATTAATATGGTCCGCTCTATTGACTTGCAATCCAAGGCTCAACTACACATATATGTTCCACTAACCATATGTATTCAAGGATATAATAAATTTACTATTCATGCCCTTTTCGATACAGGTGCCGAAGTTAGTCTTCTTCAGGAATACTTCATTCCTGAGAATCTTCGGCTACAGCTTGACAAAAAAGAAAAACTAAATGATTTCATGGGACGGCAGGTCCAAATAAATCATAAAGTAAAAAATTTACATATTTATTTTCCGGATATACATGGTACAACAAAATCATATAATTTTGATTTTATACTTCTACCAAAGGAATTTGACATGGATTGTGTTATTGGAATGGATAACCTACGCCATTATCCACCCTTTAATACTCATTATATACAATTCGACAATATATCTATTCCTAGAATTCCTTTTATTATACCATTAGCAACCACTTTTTAACACACAGCACAACGTGGTGATAATACACCTCTGGTCACTATGATAGATAAAATTTCTACACATAAAAAAATTTGTACTTATAATATTCCAGTTACTAATAATTTTAGCAAAACTATTCATAGAATGCTAGAACCCCTCTACACGGATAATCCGTTAAAATGGTTCGACAAAGCTCCTCGTTTTTGTAAAATAGAGCTTATGGATCTTTATAAAGATTCAAAAATTCGGGTTAACAGCATCATGGTTACCCCCGCGGATAAACAAGAATTTGCTAAATAAATTGATGAGTTACTTAAACTTAAACTTATACAAAAAAGTTTTAGCCCCCATTCTTCTCCCGCTTTCTTGGTTAGAAACCATGCTGAGATTAAAAGGGGAAAACCGAGGATGGTTATTAATTATAGAAAACTAAATAGTTACACCAAGTTTGATGGTTTCTTTATTCCATCTGCTGAAAACCTAATCAAACAAATCCAGGGTGCCAAATTTTATAGTAAGTTTGATGCTAAGTCGGGGTTTTGGCAGCTTAAACTCCAAGACAAAAACTCCATTGAATTAACAGCTTTCAGTTGTCCTCAGGGACATTTCGAATGGCTGGTTATGCCATTTGGATTAAAAAATGCTCCACAAATTTTTCAAAAGTGGATGAACTCCATATTTGGACATCTTGATTATGTGGTTGTTTATATTGATGATATTTTAGTCTTCTCTAAAACTGAAGAAGATCATAAACAACATCTTCTTAACACTGTTCAATTATTACTTCATCATGGTATTGCTCTTAGCCCCAAGAAAATTGAACTCTTTAAAACAAAGATTGATTTCCTTGGAAAATTTATTAAAAATGGACAAATAGAACTTCAGCAGCACATATATACAAAGATAAGAAATTTTTCTGATACTTTTAAAACCCTAAAAGAATTACAGAGTTTTCTTGGTCTTCTCAATTACGGTAGAAAATTCATTCCTCATCTTTCTGCCAAAATTGATAAGTTACAAGAACGATTAACAAAGGAACAAGCTAATTATAAAATGATTACTGGAGAGCAGCCCCGTAAATGGGATACTAGCAGAATCTCTATTTTTCTCCTTCCTGAAAAACAAAAGGAGATTGTTATTATAAAAGAAATGGTCAAAGATCAAAAGATTCTTTATTTTTCATTAGAAAGCGAAAAAATTATTCTACAAACCGATGCCTCTGATAATTTCTGGGCAGGTGTTCTTATTACTAGAAATAAAGAAATTGTTGCTTATACTTCTGGAAAATTCTCCAAAACCCAGTTTAAATATGCTACATATGATAAAGAATTATTAGCGGTTAAGCTTGCTATTAAAAGTTTAAAGATTTATCTTCTTTATAGAAACTTTTTTATTCAAACAGATAATAAATCTGTTTCCCAATTCTTAAAAAAATGAACAATCAATAATCCTGAAGAAAATCTTCGACGGATCAGGATTGCTATGTATTTAAAAATTTTCAATTATGAAGTCGAATATATTCCGGGTTATACTAATTATCTTGCTGACACTCTTACCAGGTTATGAACAATGGATGATGATGAATTAGCTCGTTTCATAAAACTTCTCGAATCAATGAAGAGGGAAGGCGAGTTTGAATTGGTCAGCTCCAAGAAGAACAAGGGAGTGGCTAGTACCAGTTCAAATGCTGCTAGGGCGAATAGCCAGAAACCAGCTCCTGCTACTGCAGTTTCTAGGGTGAATAACCCAAAACCTTTGGTGAATAACCAATCTGGGGTGAATAACCCGCAAAAAATGGTGAACAACCATCCAAGGGTGAATAACCCGCAAAATCAAATAGTGAATAACCAAAGAACTGTAAACCAAGCTTTTCCAATACAAAGGCAGTTTGCTAATGTATTAGTTAAAGACTGGTATAACAGAAATCTGAGAGCCGATGCATGGAAAGTCTTCAATAACTGCTATCGTGCTCTCCAATCAGCAGATATAAAAACTACTAGTTATTGGCTTTCACAGGTAGAAAAACTCTTTCTCACCGAAGAACAAAAAAGAGGGATTGTCGAGAAAAAAATATATAAGGTTACTAGCGCTCTGGAAACCCTGATTGGGTTCTCTTCCACTTCTAAGTCCAGAGCCCTAGCCATTAAAGAAGATTCCATCCTAAAGGATACCAGGTCTGGAGAGTTAAAACTCATTCTCCAAACACTTGAAACCAATGATATGGTCAACATTCGAATGCAGGAACTTGTAGAATTACTTAATCTACTAAAAATCCAAAATGATCACGTCCATGTGCTAGAAGTCGAACTCATGGTTCAACAAATGCTAACAATGTTTCAACAGAATATTATCAATGAGGAACGGCTAATTAAGTTCTTCAAAAAACTTGAAGACATTGATATACTCCAGCTTCTGGATAATGAAGACATGATCAGGAATCCCATGGGAAGACTTTGCATTATTACTTGCTTCCAAGAAATTCCCAAGTATAGATCCCATATTAAGAAGGGATTGGTTCACGAAGTTTATATCAATATCAAAAATCCAGAGGAATATGAGGGTATTATTCCAGATATTTGTGTCAATACTGTAAATCTTCATGCAACAAAATTCCAAACAATTTTTCGGTTTCGAATTTGGTCAATCTGGGAAGAAAGACAGCACATCAAGCTTTTTTCCTCCATCCAGATTTGGGAACTATTTAAAGTTACCGAAGATCCATGTCTATCCTATGTCAAATTTCAAAAACAGAGTTTTTCCGAGGATCGTGATCGGAAGCTTGCCGCTGAGGAGTTCTTCTCTCGGATCACTATTTCTTCTACCGATAGAACGGGTTCTACCTCAGTCTCACAGAACATTTTGCTCATCGACTTCATATCTCGCAACCAGGATTACAATGA
The DNA here is from genome assembly GCA_036927795.1 of Iris macrosiphon. Lineage (NCBI taxonomy): Eukaryota > Viridiplantae > Streptophyta > Magnoliopsida > Asparagales > Iridaceae > Iris > Iris macrosiphon. The sequence goes on along the minus strand of JAYESA010000015.1, from coordinate 40,318,708 downwards.
CAAGTATAATCTGGTGATTAATTTCTCCGAAAACCTTAACCTCGGAGGAATTGCTTTACAAGTTTACGAAGACAGACTTGCAGAAAAGGATTTGCCAATTGAGCCCAACGATCCTGAAGATGACATCGATGGACTTGAGGGCAGCATGAGAAGCTTGTAGAAGTGCAGTGGGCCCATACTTTTCCCAATGATCAAGATTAGTTCAAGACTTCTTAGGCGGTTTCTTTCTTCAAAGAAACGATGGAAAAAGCAAAGACGGAAGAAATATCAAAACCTAAAAAGAAAATACCACCAAAAGATAAAGAATCTTGAAGCAGTTGTGGAAGACCAAAGGGAAAGAATAGAAGACAGGGATAAACAGGTGGACAACTTTATCGTGTGGATCGAAGAGCTGGAAGATGAGGTAGAAAGACTAAAGCAACTTCTGAACTGGGAGGATACTTTTTGAAAAAGCTTCCACTACACCAACCGCACTACCAACCGCACTGAGTAAAAAAGCTTCCACTACACCAACCGCACTACTACCAACCGCACTACAAACCGCACTTAGGAAAGATGATCCGGTAAACTAACCGAAAATTGGAGTTTTTTGAAGGTCACATTAGACCTATAAATAAGGGATGAATTTCCATAGTAAAGATCATCAAAGTTTGCACTAGTTTTCTTTCCTCTTGTAACCTCTCTGGTAATCTCTTCAGTTTTTCAAGTTTCTCTCTGTTTTTTCTCTCTCTTTAATTTCTGTGGTACGCGGGAGCGCTGGCGCAGTGATTCGAGCCTAGCGAGGATGGCCGATTAGCTTGCGAGAGGTCGGGACGTGACACATTGTGTCCTTACCATAATAACTTTCATACTATCTTTTTCAAGTGCCAGTGCTATCATTTTTTTTCCATTTAAAAATTCTCTTGCATTTCTTGCATTGTGCACCTTTAGCTATTAAATTTTGATCTTTTGGATCAAAAATTAGTTTTTCCTTGCTATCGATGACAAATAATTTATCTTAAAATTTTCATAAAATTACTTTTTTTCTCTATTTGAAATATTAGTAGCCATACTTCTAACTTCTGGAGGTAACATTTGTGTCGGTGGCACAAAATCTTGAACATGATTATTATTGTAAAAATCGGTATAATGTCTGTTCGGAACCACTTTGATAGGGATGGTTAGAACCAGTAGCATCATTATGATCTATATTTTTTTTAAATTTTATTTAGAAAAAATAATAAAAAAGAAGAAATTTTTTTTCCAAGAGAGAGAGAGAGGAAAGAAAATTCACGAATAAAAAAGAGACAAAAAAAATTATTATTTTAATATTAAAAGTTACTTGAAACGTCAACTTGAAACCTCCAAATTTTTTTGCACAAGTTGAAACCTCCAGAAAACTGCACTTTAGACTCTAGAAAATCGTACTCCAATATCCAGAAAGTTAAAACTTCAGTATCCAGAAAGATGTTATTTTCAAAAATTTGTTTATTTCTAAATATTGCAAGAGAGGGAAGAAACTTTATTGTGGTTAATTTTGAGGAATTGTCTTTTTTATAGAAATTTTGGAGGCCAAATTATCCTAAATATTCCTAAAATATAATTGTTATAAGGATATTTTGATCATTTTTAACAAAATGATCAAAATACCCTTCAAACGGCTTTAAAACAACATTAATAATAAAGTTTTTTTTTTTAAAGTAAAAACACCCTCCCAAGACATATATGGCAGTTGGAGGGGTAAATTATCAAAATATTCCTCCAACGTTTCTCCAAAAGGCTATAATATAGAATATTCTGGTAACTTACTCCCAATATATATATATATATATATATATATATATATATATATATATATATATATACACGTGGACCAATAGGAATAGATTCCTACATCCCATGTGCACTCAATTCCTATATATCGAACTGATTGGACTTGGATTGGACCTAGTCGACCGAATTTAGCCTGCCCAACCAGTTCAGCTCGATTTTTTAACCGTGCCGATCCGGACTATCGGGCTGCTTCTTCGAACCCATACTAGATCTAGATTTCTTGTGGGTTGGACCAAGTCGGCCCGTTGATCGGATTGGGTCAACCTGGACCAATGTTGATCCGACCAATTCAAAGCTGAATTTCGGACGTTTGGCCCAGTAAACGCCTTGAAAGAAATATAACTCATACTAGCCTTGTTCATGAAATCATAAGGATATTTTATCAAAGCCGAAGCCAAATCAAGTCGAACACTCGAACTTCACTGTCCATTCGCCAACCATTTGTTTGTCAATTTCTTTATTGGATGAGATCGAGAAAGGCACAAATTTCTCAAATAGAAAGAAGTTAACACACGTCTTGTTGGATTGAGGGAAAAAAAAAAAAAACAGAGTTAAGTGGAATTAAGTGAGTGGGAGAAAAATCAATGCATATAATTCTGTTTGGATTTGAGGAAAAATTAAGTGGAATGTGTTTAATAACCCTTACTTGAATTGGAGATTTTGAGTAAAGAAAAGAGTTAAATGGGATATATTTATTATTTTTAAACAATACTTCTCACTTCCTCCTCATTAACCTCCGATTTAAAAAATTTAAAAAATAGACAAAAGAGGTTAAACAAACCTTCACTTATAGCACTCTGTTACTCTCCTTCCTAAACCTCCACACTCAAACCAAACATAATTCTTTTTTTTTCTCACTTAACTTTTTTTTACTTAACTCTCTTAACTATTAATCCAAACAGACCCTCAAAGTTGAGTCCTTCTCCCTCAAATTTTTCTCTCCCATTCCTTTCCCGGCCACGTAATTGATTTCATCTTCTGCTTGCCCATGACAATAGACTACAAAGGGAACTAAAATATATTTTCAAGCACTCTCCCTATATTTACACGCCCACTGTACTTAGGGCTGTTTGATTACTTGAAAGTAACATACAGTGATAATTTTTATTTATTTATATATTTATTTTTGTGTGTGTGTTACATAAAGAACATTAATGTTATTGAAATTGCTATAAGAGTACAGATGCTTCAAAAATTACAATAGAAGACCTAAAACTCCAGTTTAAAGTGCGTTTTTTATTTTACAAAGAAAACGTCCTTTAAGTAGCATTTCATTTAACCCACCGTCAGCCCATCCCTTGACTCTTCCGCTCTTCCTTACTTATTAATTAACAATGTGTCGAAAACTTCATTTAAAAGGATATTTTAGTGCATATTTGAATTCTCTTCTCTGACTTCTTCCCATTTATTATGACTGGTTAATAAAACAACATGGCTGGTTAATAAAACAACACTGCTATGTTGCCTGCGAGTTTGGTCCGTCCGTCACGTGTTATCGTCCCATTGGCAGGTCAACCTATGACGGGTCCAACCAAATGGAGGGGGTTGGGGGGGGGGGGGGGGGGGGGGGGGGAGGACAATGAGATTCGGCCACCTGGCGGGCGGGCCAAACTCGCGAGCCACTCCTGCAAACAAAATAACTTTTTTCTTAATAAAAACGTCCGTTAAAAATGCGTTTACTACACTTTGTTAATTAAAAATTAAGTGAAAAGCGGTAAAGTTAAAGTATTACAGATGATGTGGATGCTACAAAAACGTTCTTTAAAAGAACGTTGTCAATATATATATATATATATATATATATATATATATATATATATATATATATATAGAGAGAGAGAGAGAGAGAGAGAGAGAGAGAGAGAATAAGGAAGGTGAGATGACACTTCACTCTCAAAATGAAGATGACGGTGACGTGTCACCATTCCAGCCACACAAATGAAGGGAGGGAGTTAAGTGCAATTTGTCAATTTTTTTCAAAATATAAAATGTATGGCTGGAATGGTGTCACGTCACCGCCACCCTCATTTGAGAGTGATGTGCTATCTCACCTCCCTTTCTTTCTCTCTCTCTCTCTGTATATGTATATGTATATATATATATATATATATATATATATATATATATATATATATATGAGTAAACATGATATGAACTATAGGTTCATATTTTTATATAAATTATACACATAGGAACCAATAGAAATAAATTACGACATCCCATCTGCATCAACTGCGTGCGAAACATGGACTATTAATTGTTGGGCAAGACGATTGTGAAAGTTATGTCAAGAGCTGAAAATGGAGTGAGATAAGTCTTCCTTGAATTTCGTTAATTCAGAGTTGATAGCAATGAAACATGGAGCAATGGGTAATTTCCGACAAGTTGTTCCAATTATTATTTGATTTAATTACGCATTAGTTACAAGGTAAGAGATCGTGTGCAAAATAATATACCATTACTCACAAGAGATTTTGTCTGAATTAATTAGGATTATGATGATAGTAGATGACATCAAATGTGTACAAGGAAATGCAGATCGCTGGGGTGTTGGGTTTCTTGGAAACTTTGAGCACGGTTGCCATTCAATATATGAGAACAGTTAAAATTTTAAATTTTTTGACAGTATTACCTGTAAACATGACTGTTAAAATTTTTGACAGTTCTATAAAATATTTAGTATTGAATTGGACTGTTAAAATTTTTACAGTCCTATAAAACAATCAGTATTGAATTGGACTGTCAAAATTTTGACAGTCCTATCTATAGTCATGACTGTAGAAAATTTTGACAGTCCTAACTATATCCAGGATTATCAAAAAATTTTACAGTCTTGCTTCGTCCCCATCTCAACTGTCGGCGGATTTCCAAAATTTGAAACCCTAAATTGAAAAACTTCAGAAGACCGTCCAAAATGACTCCCAAATCAATTTTTAGTTACTACAATATGCAATTTAGGTTGATTGATTCTTAGAATTGGAAGAGGCGCTGAAGGAAGATATTTTGGGTTTTCAAGTGAAAGAAAGAGGTAAATGATTCTGAAGAGAGAGCGAGTAAAAGTTAGAATGTTTGGGTATGGGAGGATTTTTTTTTTGGGGGGTGGGGGGGTTGTCACGTCCCAATCTTCCGCGGTCCTGATCACCTCCGCTGGGCGTGAGATAACCACGCCAGCGTTCCCGTGGAAAGATCGTTCCCTTCGGGACGTGATGTCGGGCAAACCTGGAGTTGCGCTGGCACAAGACAACAACGTTTGTCGGCTTGGTTATCATCGAACTGATCGACTTTGCAGCGGAGTAGCAGTGTTACAAACAATAATCCATCTGAGTATACGAAGTGAAGCTCAAGGCACGAGGCTCTCTGAATACAATGACATCGTTCCATACATTATGATCCTCTATACAAAAGCAGCTCAAAACACAACTCGATACAACTCAAGACATTGACTCCTGATCTCCGGCTCCTGAGGATGAGGCTCGGCTATCGCTTCTTCGGACGATCCAGTACCTGCGAACAAGAAAACTGGTGGGGGATCAATACTTTGAAAAAAAATACTGGTGAGTATAAAATCAACGAACATAAGCAACATTCAATAAAACCAACACTAAGTAAGAATGTGATAAAATATTACATTACTAGTGATCTTTCTAGTTTTACCTAGATTCATTTCATATAGTACATGATAAGAGTCCAATTATACTTCTTTGTAAACATCTTTGAAAAAGTACATTCATATTCGAATACATGCAAGCAGGCACGACAAGCCGTTTATACACGACATGTAAGTTCATTTACTATCTCTGGTGCGCAGCGTGTCTCGTGAGCCATATTAATTCTCTAAAGACTCTGGTATGCATATAGTGGACTATTATTCTTATCGTGTGAACGAGATAGAAGCATATACGTAAACAAAGACTTCTCTTATGAAAGCGGCTTATACAAGAGAATATGTTTGATAACATGTATATCACTTATTCAGTGATTCTTACCCTTCGCCGAACGGTTATCCCTACAGCAGACACTACAAAAATACTGTAAAATAGCGACAGATCAAATTCCGTCGCTGTGTTAGTGACGGAAAATGAATGACATAGAGAATAATTTATTCATATAAGAAATATATATTAATTTTTGTTGCTATTCCGTCGCTGTGGTGCCAATTTTTTCTCCGCGACGGAATAGCGAAGGAAAATTTCGTCGCTGCCAAACGTTAAAATTCAATGTTCCAGTTTTATTTTTATTTCCCCCAAACACTCTCTCTCTCCTCTCTACCCCTGACCCCCGACCCTCCGACCCCCTCTCCTCCTCCTCCGGCGGCAGCTTCCTGACGACGAGCGACGAGCGATGGTAGCTCCTCCTCCTCCTCCGGCGGCAGCTTCTCCTCTCTCACCCTTGACACCCTCTCCTCCGACCCCCTCTCCTCCTCACGATCCCCGACCCTCCGCCCCCTCTCCTCGAGACCCCTGACCCCCCTACTTCGGCCCCCCTCTCTCGACCCCCCTCTCCACCACCCCTCCTCGACCCCCTCTCATCTGACCTCCTCTCCTCCGACCCCCTCTCCTCATCTTCCTCCTCCTCCTCACGACCCCTGACCCTCCACCTCCTCTCCTCGACACCCCTGACCCCCCCACTCCGCCCCCTCTCTCGACCCCCCTCTCATCGACCCCCCTCTCCACCACCCCTCTGTAGAAGCATAAAATCTGTAGTCCGCATGGAGCTCATGCCCTCCTCAGAGCCGCATAATAGCCTTCATGCGTCCTGAACATCCTCAAAATAAGAAGGCCGCATAAAGAGCCATCGACACATCCTTCGATGTCTGACATAAAGTTTTGAGCGCCTCGAGACTCGTACAAGGACGACATGCAAAAAATAGAAAGTCACATCACGTATTAATAGCCTCGGCAGACACGCCTTGTCACCACCCCATTTCCAGAGCCGAATATTTTTTTTATTTTTAATTTGGATAATTGTGTATTATTTATAATTAATTGTATTTATATTTTATTAATGATTGTATTATTTTTATATTGATTGTTTTAGGGTTTTGGCTAGCCTGGACCCATGTCAGACCCTAGTGGACCCATGTCCGACCCGACCAACACCCTTGTGAGACTTATTTTTGGGTTTTAGAATATTTATTATATTTTTAGTGGGTTAGTGGGAGAGATTTGGAGTTAGTTTGAGTGCTTTTGGAACCCCGAAACCCAAAACCCAAGTTAGGAGGGCATTTTGGTCATTGGAGAATTAGGGAACCCTTATATGTTTGCTTGGCCGGATTCCCACAGCAGCCCACACCCGAAACACAGCATCCACAACCCCCACTCTCCCATTTTCATCTTCTTCTTCTCTTCTTCTTCTTCTTCTTCTTCTTCTTCTCCACTCATTTTCCTTCTTCCTTTCTCCTTCGTAAGTAAGTACCTATTTCTCTTCTTTTTTCTTCTATTCTCCATGAATGATTAACCCTAAGCTTGCATTTTTCTCCAACCTAGGTAGGTAGAGCTTAGATTTGGTATTCGAGCAAGATTTGGGAGCTTGGAAGCTTGGTTTGGTGGATTTGGAGCATTTTGGAGACTTTGGCTTGGGATTCCAACTCTCAATAGGTAAACCCTAATTTTCTCCCTTGTAATTAATCTTATATAGTATAATTAATAGTTTAGAACCTTCCTAGACCTTTAGGCTACCTGTGGGAGAAAGTTGAAACTAGTTGGGTTGTGTTTGGAGACTTTAACACTAGATTTTGTGTCAATTTTGGGTGAAATCCGAAATTGCCCAATTTTGGGTGATGCCCTAGGTTAGACGGACCTAGGTAGACATTATCGGGTGTCTTGAGGGTGAGTGCGTGTCTCCTTTCGGACACGAAAAGCTGTGTCGCGGAGAAACAGACGTTTCGGGCATTTTTGGGGTTTTCGTCGCCGCCGATTCTAAGTGCGTGTGCATTTCTGCCACGGGCCTAGAATTGACGCGGTAGCATTTTTTCTAGGATCTAGGCATCGTTTAGAACCCGTGGGTAAATTTTAGGCCGATTCCGAGTTGGTTTGGTGTGCGTTTTAGGAGGTTTTCCGAACCGCACACCGCGTGTTCGTCGAAATGATCGAACGACCATTTCGGCATGGTTTTCTAGTTTCGGGCTTGTGCGCGCGTTGGATTAGTATCGGGGAGTGTGTGCTAGAATTTTTGGGCTATATTTTATATATTTATAGGTGTTTGTGCGTGTCGGGGTCGTTGGGCGTGCGTTGGTGAGCGTTGTAGGCGTTGTGTGCGTTGTGTTGTGTTTTTATATATATATATATGTATATATATATTTGTGTGTGTGTTTCTATATATATATTTATATATGTATGTGTGTTTTTATGTATGTGTGAGTGTGTTAGTGAGTGCTTGTGTGAGTGTGGGTTGGTGCTAGTGTATGTGTGTAGGTGAGTGTGTGTGTGAGTGTGAGTGAGTGTTTATATATATATATTTATGTATATGAGTATGTGTATGTGTGTATATATATATATATATATATATATATATATATATATATATATATATATATATATATATATATATATATATATATATATATATATATATATATATGTGTATGTGTGTATGTGTATATATGTATGAGTGTTTGTGTGTGTGGTTGTGTGTTTGTGAGTGTGTGTGTTAGTGTGTGTGAAAGTGTGTGTGTGAGGGTGTGTGAGAGTGAGTTTGTGTGAGTGAGTGTGTATATATATATATATATATATATATATATGTTTGAGTGTGTGTGTGTGTGTGTATATATATATATATATATATATATATATATATATATATATATATATATATATATATATGTACACACACACACACACTCAAACATATATATATATATATATATATATATATATATATATATATATATATATATATATATATATATATATATATATATGTGTGTGTGTGTGTGTGTGTGTGTGTCTATATATATATATATAGATGTGTGTTTATATATATATATAGATATATGTATGTGCTTATATG